>JAUTXX010305389.1:0-11358 GCA_032273605.1 Panulirus laevicauda | reverse complement strand
TCTCAGTCCACAAGTTCAACACACACACCTGCAGGCTTCCCACTGATGATGACAATACTACATCCACTGTGAGTTCCTAAAGGTTCTTGTTTTAACATGGACAGTGATGTATTATTATTGTTATTAATCCACAAGTGAACTATGAGACTGACTTCTGTTCATAATATGGAATAGCCACCAAAGGGACCTAAAAGTGAAGATTTCTTTCACACTGGGCTCAAGTTTATGGTTCCATTTAGGTATGATCCATATAGAGTATTTTCTTATCTGACCCATTGTTTCTGTCTAGTAGCTACTGCTCTACTTTTGATTTTGATCTGAAAACTATTGATTTTGTACTCCCATTAGTAGTCTTTAACTTGCAATTTCCTATTTGCATTGTCTGGGAAGGGAGTCTATGCTTGTTAAGTCCCACTCTCTTGAACTTCCTCTTCTATCATACAACTTCTTGAATTTCTGTATGCTTTCCACATTCACTCTTTCCCCACTCAGTTTATTTCATTCATCCACTACTCATATATTTCAAAAGCCTTCTCTGCATCTTTTCTAATAAGTTCCTTCATTGATTTCATGTTATGGTGTCTGTTTATCACTGACATCATGAATCTGGATGAAAACATAGGTTTTGCTCAGGTCACCATTTACTACTTTTTCTTCCTTGGTGGACAAATTTAAGGCATCTAACATTTGCTTATAACTCAGCTCTCTCTTTTTTTTTCATGGTGACTAACATGTACAGGGAAACGCATGCCCTGGTCAAAGGCCATGTTTGGTGAAAGGAAAAAAGTAAAGAAAAGGAATGTAGAAAATAATCAGGGCTCTGCAGGTGTTTGTAAACCTGACCCATCAAAATAGAACAGTCTCAAGAAGAGAGAAAGAAAAAAGGAAGAAAAGAATTCCACAGCTTAGCTGTCTGGAGTAAGGAGGAGGTATCATACCCGTCTTTCTTCAAGTGGCCAGTCTTTGTACAGAAACTGTCGAAAGGTCTGGTCTTGGAGACAGAGACATATGCATCTGCAGAGATTTGTTATGCATGACCTTTCCCAAAATTTTTATTTAATAAAAGATGTCAAAATGCTAAGAAACTTTAATAAGATATGATGTGACAAAGATATAAGTGGAACTTCAGCCAGCCAGCATTTGTAAAACATAAGACAGCAAGGAACTATTATAGCATGATAAGAAAGGAAATAAAGAAGCTTTGGTAATTATATATTGGACATGGCTGGAGAAAATCCAAAACTTTTTCATAGATTTGTGAGGAGTAGCTTATCAATTAAAGAGCAACTAACCAGGCTAAGAGATTCAGAGGGAAGTATTGTTCAGTATGATGTAAGGATATATGATGAAGTGAATGACAAGTTCAAAAGTGTTTTTACAGTGGAATACATTGTAGCCCCAACACTAGTGAGATGGAAAGGGGGGGATCTTAGAAAGCATAGGGGATAACAAGAAAAGATAACATGCAAGGGTCATGGCCCTGATGATATTTCACCAAATGTGCTGAACATTTGTATAGATACACCTGAAATGCAGCTCAAGATATTCCTGGAGAGTGTTATTTGACTTTTTGCCATTGTATTAAGTTAACATCTTTACTGCTCACTAATTGAGCACACAAGGTAGCTTTTACTCTTCACTTCATATATTAATTGTGGATGATTAATTCTGACAAGGACTTATTCTGTACCATGAATTATATTAGGTGTGGGAAGACACCACCACCCAGCTTTATTTTAGATTTGTCCATTTGTGGTTCTTAACTAGTTAATGACCAGCAACTGTCCTGTAGGCTGGACTTCCAGGTTTTATATAAGTTTCTTCAAATTAACATTCTCTGTTGGCATCTTTAACTTTTTAATCCTATCCAATCCAGAACATTCCTTATATTAAGATCAAATTCTGCTTCCTTGATGAGTAATCCCTTTTTACTGTTTCCTACTAATATTGTAAATAAAGATATTCAGGCTAGTTTGCTGAAAATGAAAGAAAGTTGGTAAAATAGATTTAATTTCTTATATCCACATGTAAGTGCCTTGACCAATTTTTCATATGCTGTCTTTTCTTTTTCAGCTTTCAAATCGGATTCTCATTACCAATGTACTTAAGCTGCATAAGCTTCGCAAGTTTGTTTGTGAGACTTGTGGTGTGGAATACCGGACCTTCAAACGCATCACATACCACCTTCCTCGGTGTTCACCAGGACCTTACCCATGCAATGTGTGTACATTGCTATTTGGTACACAGAAAGAACTAAATTACCACAAGAAGAAATTGCACAAGTATGATAGTATTTTGTTTATTTGTGGAACTTAATGAGAGCTCTTCAAGATATTTTTCATGGGATTAAGAATATTAAATAGCATGATATTTCTTAGTAAAATACATACATACATACATACTTACATACATACAGTAAAATACATACAGTTAGCTTTAGGAATAATAGAAGTGAGAGTAGCAGCAGACTTGTAACTTTAGAGATTGACTAATGCAAGTTTCATAACACCACTCCTGATTGTGACCAGTTTTACTCATTTTACTTTCTTGTGGACCAAACTAGAGACAGTAATTGTGCATTATACAACCAGAACACTTTCATAATATATTGGAATTTTTCTCTCCACACAGCATAGCAGCTTATGTAGAATATCAGTACATAATTTCCGTGGTACATAGATCCATATTCTTAAGTACAGGCAGTATCAGTGCATAATTCTTTTTTCATATGTTCTTCTACCTTACCTTGAACCTCTTAATAACTGTTTCTATTAACCTCAGATTCTCTCTCACCTCGCACATATATCCACATTACAATTTTTGCACAATCAGCCATACCTTACACATTGGAAAATTTTCTTTTGAATCTGTAATTTTTTTTTCTTTTGGATAACTTGCTGAACTTGAGATTCATTTCTCAGAAAGCTTGTCTTAGCTTCTAACCCTTTGCTAGCCATTTTGCTGTTACAGTTTTGCTTCTTTACTCATATCAGGTAAATGTCATCTGACCCAGCAAATGATATATTTTTAACTTAGTTTTCTTTCCTAAAGTTTCATTAATATACCTAACTTTCATAACTTAGATATTTCAGCTTCTATTCCTCCATCGTGTTTCTGTATGGACAGAAAATGAAGCCATAGATTTTAGTATATGGGCAGTGCTCTAAGAAGAAAAATGTAGCCCATTGATCCTTAAGACGTATTTTGCAGGGACACAAGATTCTTTGTTAGGAATTGAACACACCTCATTGTGACTGATGCATCCTTATTAGGGAGAGTAAAGTAAAGTGATTGTAAAGTCAGCTCTTGGTTACCGAACTTGAAAATTAACAAAGAGTTTATTAACCATGCCATTTGTAAGCAACTCTAAGAGGCTGGAACTGATGCTTTCCACTGTCTCTGCTGGGGAAGTTTCACTGTAACTCTGATGACAGCGTATGATAGAAATACCTTGTAGAGGCTTTTAAAGATACATTGTGTGGGAGGAAAGATATTAGAAGCAGTGAAGAGTCTGTCAAGAGAAATAGGCAGGTGTGCTTGTAGAAAGAAAGGAGAGTAAGTAGTTCCAGGTGATGAAAGACCTATGGCAAGGGTTTGTGGATGGGATGGTGAAGGGGGTGAATGAGAGAGTCTTGGAAAGAGGGGCAGATGTGCAGTCTTGGAGTGTTGTGGGGGTGGAACTTGAAGGTGAGCCAGTTGCTGGTAACTGATGACAGCTCTCATAGCAGACTCGGACGAAAAGCTGTGGAAGCTAGTTTTTGAGGTTGGGAGAGTGTGTGAAAGGAGAAAGCTGTGGTTGATGTAAGTAAAAGAAAGTTGTAAAGTGTAGCAGAGATAAGAGAAATAGATTTGTTGGAGTGTGAGTTTGAATGAAGAGAATGTGGATGAAGTGGAGTTTCAGATACCTAGGAGTGGATGTGGCAGTGGATGGAACCATGGAAGATAGATATAACCATAGGGTTGGTGAGGGGGCAAACAGACCCAATAAGATTGGGGTTATTGCCCTAGGGCTTGGTCAGAATTCCCCTTTTTTTCAAATTCAACTTAATTCTGCTTTAAATGTAAAACCAAACAAAATATCCGTATGGTTCATAAGTAAGTTGTGTCTTACAGTGGGATGAGCTACTTTTCTGTAACAGTTTGGTTGTTCCATGAAGTTTAAATGTTCCTAGTCTCAAAAGCTTTCATAAGAGTTGCTAATAGTAGGAAG
Source organism: Panulirus laevicauda (assembly GCA_032273605.1). NCBI lineage: Eukaryota > Metazoa > Arthropoda > Malacostraca > Decapoda > Palinuridae > Panulirus > Panulirus laevicauda. Next base: position 7,148 of record JAUTXX010305389.1, on the reverse strand, counting down.
TGCCAGCACATTACAGTGCTTTGATTACAACGTTTCTGCCACACATACAAACGTGGATAAAGTTTAGCTTTTAGGTGTATGGAATTTCGTTTGGAAGGATATGAAAGGATATCCTCTCTCAGAGAGGTCACTTTAGGCTAATTTGCAGAGGTTATTGGTCCTCCAGTTAGTGTGTGTGAGACCTTGTAGGCTTGGTGATTATTAGTTTTAAATGTGATATGTCTTATAAGATTCTTTCTTTTCTTTCCAGAGATGAGAAATGCTTTGTATGTGAAGAATGTGGAAAGTCATTCCAAAGAAGGACTTCTTTGCAGAAGCATGCGATTAATTGGCATGAATCAAACAGTGCTATAGGACCATTCAAGTGTGAGCTTTGCCCAAAAAAGTTTATACGTCGAATTTACCTGACAAATCATAAGCTGAGGATGCATGGTTTGGACAAAAAGTTTCTCTGCCAGGTAACCAATGTTGTGTTGTGATTTATTTTTCTTTTAAAGAACACAGATTGTATGTAGGATTGAATACAATTTTTGTATAGAAGTAAGCTCATGAAAGGCCGGTGACCATTTTTTTTAATGAAAATAGATTTTTGATACAGTATATGATAATTATGGTTCTTTTCAAGCAGGATTTCATTGTAAATATTTCTAACATCACACAATTCATGATTTTTTTATGGTGTGGTTTCATGGTACACTTACATAGTTTTTAACATCTTTTACATATTATACATGCTAACTTGCTTTTTACATGGAGAACTTTATTTACAGGAATAGATAAACAAATCACTTTCTTTTTCCCAAAATATATCAATGCATACCACAGAATTTTTTTTCTTTTATTCAGAAACTAACTTAAGGAATGAGTGCCTATATGTGGCATCATATACGTATGACGTATGCAGTCTTTAATGTTTTATGACAGATGCATGATATTTTTTCCAGTTGAATCCATATGCTGCTAGTACGCTGGGTAATTAGTGAAAGCAAACATCAGCTGGAATTTGCATTGTCCTGTGACATTGGGAGCATTCTTGTAAGGGCTTTAATAAGACATTGGGAGTAGATTGGGCATTAGATTATAATCCAAAGAGAAACCGAAATGTACTTTCTTAAGCCTCTTTCTTTTTTATGATTTTATCCTAAGATTTTTCATAAGATCTGTTCTCCATGTGCATGGTTTCAGATGCTCATACATCTTATCCATAGGTGAAATACATAAGCTTTTGAAGAATGAAAAACCTTCTCTTCTGTTGGCCATGTCCATGAGCATCCATTTAATTTTCCTTCTGCTCTTGTTCCTCATTCATTTTTGAAAAATCATTCTTTGAATCCTGATGTGTGGGTCAAGGCAGAAAAGCTAGTGGTTAGTGAGGGGATTTGTTCGTGTCATCTTCTTGCTGTATCACCATGGTACCATGATGTTAGACCTCATTGGGTCTCTGTATGGTCATTGGATCTCTCTGGCCGAGGCCCCTAGATACTATGGTTGTTGAAGATGGTGAGTCCTAATGAGTGCTCCCTGCTTCATGGGGTAAAAGCTCATTTTAACTCCCCACCAAACAACTTTTCTGTTGCTCATTGGGCTGTGCCTATGGTTGAGAAATGTTCCCAATTTTTCAGAACCTGCTCATACTGAAATCTTTCTTTCTATGGTGGAATTTTAGTCTAGTAGCTGCAGATTGTGTTGATGATCCAGGCATTGCTTTGTTTCATACTTTTTTTTGGTAATTTTTTGTTCATTGATGGAAACATCATTGAACTGAGTATAGTACAGTAACATTTCATTTCAGGTTTGTGGGAATAAATTCATGACACAAAATTCGCTTATGGCCCACATGGAGGTCCACAATGATCTCAGACGATTTGAGTGCACCTTTTGCAAGAAGAGGTTTACAAGGAAAGAGAAGCTCATATATCATGAGAGAATACACACAGGTTTGTTACATTCATTGTGTTATTTATTAGGTGATTCATATGACTTATGGAAAGAAGGCTATGTATATTGTGAGTGCCCACTTTTTACCTGAATAACTCAAGTCTTTCAGGGTAGATGCATGCATTCTGCACTGTATCACGATATTACTTGAGGTGTACTTCTTAAATTTAGGACTGATAATTTTTTTAGAATTCCAAGACTTGTTCCATGCCCAAGAGCAAGTTTCAGAGCTGGTGTGAACTTTTAAGATATGCCAACTACAGCTTCATGTAGGTTGTATTATGCAAAAAAGTGTTCCACAGTTCTGTTGCTTAAATCTTGCAAAATGTAGAGGCAGAATTTGTTTTTTGAGGTCTAAGAGGGCTTTTGTCAGTGAATGAAAGGATAAACAGTCTGTGTCATCCCAAAGATGTGTAGAGCGTAGAAGCCTGAGGCCTGCTAGGACTTAGGTAAGAAAAAAGTCTCTTTGACCGCCTTCTTCAGGAGGGAAGAACTTAGGGATGTTTGTTCTGTGCTTCGTAATTTCAAATAATGTTCTTGGTTAGTAGATCATCATCACCTTTAGACTGTAACTACTACTCACTTGTAAGACTATGATGTGAAAGCTTATTAAGGATTTCTCAAAAAAAATTAAGTTTGAGCTTGAGCTTGTTAAACTTCATACTTGTCCTAACCTCATCACCTGTGGAGGTGAGTTAATTTTCTGGTGACATTTGAGATCTGAGGCTAAGGAGCATGATATTAGAGTAGGAGAGTTATCATTGATGTGCCTTTTTAATTAGTTGCACATGTTAATTATGACTTAGTTAATTATGACTTACTGGTGTTTCTTACTGCATTATTAGCTTCTGCACACACTGTGCTAGAATATCCCTCTGCCAGTGGCTTGTTAAGGGTGAGGCAGTAAAGGCTAAGAAGCAGCACTGGAGTTCAATGGTTATGGAGACTCTATTACCATAGTTGCCCCCTTAAGGGAGTTCCAGTTAGCAACAGGTTTCAGAGATATGTAATATTACAGAATTATTTTCAAGCAGAATTTTTCAAATAGGCTTCAGGATTTATTATAGTTCCTTCTATTTTTTTTCATGCATAAAGCTTGACTATGATATGATTAGTCTTTTACTATCGTCTGCCTTTGTGTAAACTGATGGCTTGTAAGGGACGTTCATGAAGTGATGGCAGTTAAGAAATCTAGTTTGAAACCACATTTGTCAGTGGCACTCAGCTGATTACTTATTACTCATGTCAGTAACTTTCATGTCAAACATATATATTAGTTTTATGAATGCATTATATCACAGTGAAATAATAGAAAAAAAAAATGATTTGTTAGAGTATTGTTAGGAACATAATGAGTTAGCCTTAGCCATGGCTATAGTATCTTGAATATTTTTTTTGATATATCAGAGAAACCCTTACACCATTTGGAGTTGTGAATTGTCATTCATATCACTAAATCTTTTGCTGAGAATGTACATCATTTACAAGATATAGGCACAAAATAACTGTATAGTAACAGAACTTGGGAATTTTTCATTACATAGAAAAGTTTGAATATTTCCCATTATTTTCTTGACAGATAGAATATACTATCACATCTCTTTGAAATAGGTGAGAGGCCATTCCAATGTCAGCAGTGTGTTCGTGGCTTTGTTAGCAAGTCCAAGTTGGATGAGCACATAATTCGTCATCGTGGAGACCGTCGTTACCATTGTTCTTACTGCACCAAGACGTATTCTGGGGCCTGGGACCTGAAAAAACATATAAGGTGAGGTAACAGTGTAAACATTTTATCTACCATACATTTGCTTTATGATGGTAAAATTTTTGTGACAGTGAAAGATAATATTTTATGAAAGGTGGAAATAGTGATGCTGATGATAAGAATTAATGATAACAAATTTAGCATATATACACATGTACATATTCATACTTGTTTGCCTTCAGTCCATTCCCTGTGCCACCCCACCCCACAGGAAATGCTTCAGCGAGGTAGCACCAGGAAAACAGACAAAAAAGCCACGTTCATTCACACTCAGTCTCTAGCTGTCATGTGTAATGCACCACAACCATAGCTCCCCTTCCACATTGACAGACATTGACAGACTTGATTATATGATTAAATCCTTGTTCAAGTTTGATAGAAAATTGAATATCTTGTTTATTTTTGTATGGTGTCATTCACCAATTTTGATTCAGTGATTTACAGCTCTTCTCCTTCATGTGTCTGAATTGGTGTCATATTTCAGAAAAGTTCATGATAAGCAGTGTGACAAAGTAGCAGTGAGAGTTGTGGCTCCTAGCCAGAACAGCTCAAGCAACACCACACTTCCACAGGTCAGTGCTAAACATGTTTGATGTTCATGGATAGGTCTTTTATAAGTCAGGATATTTAGCATCTTGTTGCAATCTTTGTTCTGACCCTCAGAGATGATGTAAACACAAATTTTTCATTGTTTCCAAAAGTCATTATTTGATGGGAACACCTCAACATATGAGTGCTTAACCTTGGTGAGTTAGACAAGATGGGCATTGTGAAAGCTGGTGCTGATGAAGTTCATTTTGAAATGGGTGCATCTTTGGCTCTATCAGAAAGGGTTAGGCAATAGCTTGTCTTCTGCATTTTATTTCCATGTGATTTTTGTGGGAGGAGAATGCTGAAGGTGAATGCAAATGAAAATAAGACACTGTTTTAAAAAGGAGATTGTAAGATCAGTTTGCTTTGTGAAGAACCTGGAAGTTTTGGATGAGTTTAATTGTGTGAGTGTTAAGTTGATTAAGAATGGTAGTGGGAAAGCTGAAGTTGAAAGTAGAGTCATGCATTGTGGATGCATTGAAAATATTGTGAATGGAACAACATTAAGCACAGAGTGTACAAGAAGATTGCATGAAAGAGAACTCACCCTAGCATGTATGTGTTGTTGTGAAACCCAGATGTATGTAATTATGATAGGTAATAACATAAAAGCAGTAGAAATAGATCATTTGTGTAGTATGCTTGGAACTAAGATGGATAAAATGGAGAATAATGTGAGAAGGTTGTCAGCTCTGACCTGTTTGTTTCCATACCATCCTGTTTTCCACAAATCTCATTATGTATATGCAAATATTCCAAAATCCGAAACAATTCTGGTCCCATGCATTTTGCATAAGGGGTACTCATCCTGTACCAGTTTCAAAAAATATTTAAACAAAATATTGTTAACTTTATTGAATGAACATTATAAATGAATACAGGAGCTGCAAAGGTGTGAGTGAGGTAGGAAGGGAGTATTTTTGGTGTGCAGGGGGACAGAAGAGAGCCTTTGTTGTTTAGTTGAGGGAGAGAGGTAGTGGTTCTGGTGTAGGTGAGTGAGGAAGGGGATGATGGTGGTGATTTGAGTCAGGGAGACAAAAGTGGTGAACTGAGTGGGTGAGAGAGGGAGTGATGGGAGTGAGTGAGTGATAATGCAGATTATCAGAGGATAATACAGATGTCCTGCATGATTGAATTTTTTTTTTTTTCATACTATTTGCTATTTCCCGCTTTAGCAATAGAGAAGGTATATCGTTACAGTTATCATTTAACTGATGATATGAATATGTTGTTAAGCAATGAATAATATGTGTTTTGTGTGGCTGTAATTAATAGTTGACATTTATATGCCTCCTTGATATTCATATATTCTACTATAAGTAATATATCATTATGTTAATACATATAATTTTATTGAATGCGGTCAGATGGTACATGAAGGTGAGTGTATGATGCTGTGTAGCACGCGGGTGTGTCTTCGCCATGCCCATGACGGGACGACCCTTGGGTATGATAGCGGGGGATCATACCGTGTGACTTGTACCATCGTGGTCAGGAGGTTAAGGAGCCGGGAACAGGTGTCGTCTTAGAGGAAGAGGCCGGATGTTGTATCCTCAGCAGACTCTGTTTTCATGATCCCGCAAACATTGTTCATCATGACTGTACTATTTCAAGCTTCTACCCTGCCTTTCCAGTTGTTGGCATACATTCCCATATTTCCGTGAGGCAGGCTTCAGGACTTTAGCTGTGTCATTTCATTCCTAGGGAGGTTTGGAAAATGCCGTTGGTTCATCTAATACCCAGAAACACTTTATAAATGTTTCATTGGATTCAATGATTCTTTAGTCGGAAGCCGTCCTCTTCAGGTATATATAGAATTAAATAGAATATTTTACTATATTCTGTGGTAAAGTTGCCATCGCTGCTGTGGATGTGATGCGAGGGAAGTGCCCTTATGTCGATGGTGCACGTGGGAGCCTCAATTTGAATGACATAACGGGTTGGACGTTAGAAAATAACACGTTGGAAATAAGGCTTCGTCGCGGAGTTGATATATACCTGGGAGGTGGTCACACCTCCTTGATATATACACTGGCGTCTGTCAGACATTTGGGGAGGGTCTTGGTGTTAAAATATTGGATATTGCAATTTGTAGCGATGTTAAGTAATGGTTGGCATACATCGTTGTACTATCTAACACCGGTTAGCCTTATTTATTATCAGATAAACATAGAGTAACACCGGTCTGTTCATGATTTAAATAAATGATAACGACAAGGCTGTATTTTGAACCAGTAACTTAACTGAAAGATTAGTGTAAAAATTTATATAAAAGGTTTAGGGTGGTTTAAGGTGAGACTCCTACCCGATACAGCTGCAGCCAACATCGCAGCGAGTCATAAAAAGGGCTGAAGGTCTCATCCGGCTGTGTCCCAGCCTCGGTCATTAAATAAAAAGTGTTATTTAGCGTTCGATTTCTGGTACTCATATAATTTCCAGATAAGTGATTTACAGTCATTCTGTCAAAGTAATAAGAGAGAATTAGGTGAACGTGTTAGTACCTAGTTTTACTGTACGGGAAGGGATTCTCCTCTCGTGGGGCTCCATGTCTTGAACGTCCTCCGACAACTTACAAGTTTTTATACTTCTGTATGGTCTATGCATTTGCCACATCCCCATTCACTATATTCCGTTCATCCATCATCTTTTTACTATCAGGATACATCTCTTTCACACTTATCTTGCTCATTTAATTTAGTGTCCTCTGGTTGTTCGATCTCTACATCTTTCGAAGAACTGGTCACTTTGTACATCGTCAGTCTGGTTTAAAAACTTCAGAAAGGATATGATCAGATTACCTGTCACATTTTTCTCTGAACATGGTGGGCAAATTTAAAGCCTGTCCTTTCCGGGC
>JAUTXX010305280.1:0-13847 GCA_032273605.1 Panulirus laevicauda | reverse complement strand
CACCTGTTCATGGCACTACATCACTAACAAGGGAAATGACGATCAAGTATAGAAATAAAGATTATGTATACCTTATTCCTGCATGATTGAGTATTATTGATGGATGATTTAAATGTGGGAGAAGGTAATTTTGCAGTTGAGGATATAGTTGGGGCTTGGGGTACTTAGTATTGTGAATAAAAGTAGTAAGCAGCTTGTGAAGTTGTTTGCTGAAAAAGAACTGGTCATTGGAAATAAAAGTACCTCGTTTGAAAAGCAGGGCATACAAAAATACATGCCGATGTGTAGGGTGGATGGTAAGTGAGCATAATTGGATTATGTGCTAATTGACAAGCATGATGTGAATATGCTGGGAAGGGCGGTTGATGGGATGTCTTGTCCTTACGTGGTGGAGGCAAGGGTGAAGGTTAGTAGATGCTTTAGGAAAAGAAGAAATGATATAGCTGAGAAGAGGATGGTGAAAGTGAGAAAGCTTGGAAAGGAGGCTGATGTTAAGAAAAATCAAGAGAGAATTGCTATAGAAAGTCAAAAGGAGAGAGTATTTGAAGCTAGGGGAGTGGATGAGGAGTAGCAGATATTTATGCAAGCACTGCTTTCATGTGCAAGAGAAGTGTGTGACATGCAGAAGGTGGAAGGTGAGCATATTAGAAATGATAGTGAGGGGTGGGAATTGAAGTTGCTAAGTGAAAGAGAAACAACAGGTTTCCTTTAGTTATGTTTCTTAAATTTTTCCTTTTATCTCTCCCTTCATATAGATTTGCTCCCAGATACTCAAAGGGCTTCTTCTTTAGATAACAAATGCAAGTTTTGAGAGATACAAAATTATTTCTTTGCTGTAGCCAGAGCCCTAATAGCATCCATGTATTCTTCCATCCCTTCTTTCCCTTTCTCTCTCTTTGTAAAATATCATTTCTTGATTTGTCAAAGTATAAAGGCAAAGGCACACATGTCAGTTATCAGTGTTAGATAAGAGGTGTCCTGCCACCTCTTATCCGGGCCCAGACCGCAGACTAAGTGGGTTTCTTTATGCATGTTAAGTCTGTCAGTTAGCATCTGGTGATCGCATATGTTTTATGATATTCAGAAGAGTTGCATGCTCATGGATGCACCTCCATTCAGAGTGTAAGTGATGTTTTAAACCCTCATAAAGCAAAAGCTCTCTTGACCATTCATAGGACTCTGTTTACATAAGAGAAATGGTTCTTCATCCTTCAGAACATTCTTTTTATCAGTTTTGGTCTGATAGTGAAGTATCAATTTGTTAAGGGTGGTGATTATGAATAGTGATACTGTATGCTGATCCAGACAAAGTGGGGAGGTAATTTCCTAGAATGAGTTGTAGGTGGGTGGTTCAGAACTTGGGTAATGATATAACCTTCTAAGTGGCTCATAGAGGGCAGCAACAGTTTTACCTATTATCTGAAATGAAACCCATACACCTTGAGTTGTGATTTGGAACACATAATCCTTATCAGTTTTCCTATACAATACTGGTAATAAAGAAACACTATTTTACTTTCCAAAGAGGACCCGCTGGCCATGTTTGATCATGAGCCACGGCCCCCACACTCTGTACTTAAGATGATGCGAGACATGTACTCCACCCAAGCCACAGCAGCTATCTTCTACACCAATGACGAAAGGGTGGTGTGTGATATAATTATTCGTCAACTATCAGATCTTCCAGCAGATGATAAGGTGAGATACTGTATGTAGCTGATGTTTCCTGAAACATATATGTTTGCACTTAGAAAATTATTTTGATTACCATGTTATTTTAGGAGACTGTCAGGAAAGATAGTTTTGTGTTCAGCAACTCTGGCCTTAATAGTTTTCTCTCTCCTTTTCTGTTTAGGAAACTGCTTTCTAAGTTCTGATTTTTTGTTCCAAATGTTACAAATTCATTCAGTTGTACAGCTGTCAACAAAATATGTTTCTGTATTTGATCTGTTTTTACACCCCATAGACTACAGGAGAATATCTAATATTTCTCATTTACATTCTTTCTCGATGCTTCTTTATTACTTTATCAGTCATATGTCTTTAAATTTAGCTACCCTTGTACTTCTTCCCTCCATATTTCATCATACATATCCTTTATGTTTTCATCATTTATTTCCTAGGCATTGTGCAAAAGTTTCTTCTTTCCAAACGCAGCATTTCTTCAAAAAGGGGAAGAGACACAGTAGCATTGTTCAGATGTATCACAGAAAATAACAAGTTTTTGATTGTGTTGTATATGCCTCAAGATGGAGTACTTTCCCTCACCTCTCTTATCACCAGAGTGGAATTAATTCTCCAGCCGTCACCTTTTTTCAGCTGTCTTTTCTGTCTGCTATGATGCTACTTCCCTCTCACTGTTTTGCTGTTATTTTTTTTTCACAACAGCTCTCATGAGTTGTCTGCATATATTCCTCTCACTAAGGCTTGGACCCTGGTAGCTGCTTCCCATGTATCGTGTGTGGAGACAGCCACACAAGTATTGATTGTCGTGGTATGTCCCTCCTTCTTCAAGTATGAAGCTGTGGTATTCCCTTCCTTCCTTCACCATTCTTTCTTTAGACAACCTTTCTCACCTTAAGAGGTAGGTCTTCAAACACTTAAGGAGCTATAATCATTTTGATTCTTCATCCTATAAACTATTTTTCTTTCATTTAAGATGGCCTTGATTAGGGCCTGTGTTATGTTGCTTTCTGTTTAGAGATAATGAAGTAGGTAATTTTACTTTTTTTTTAATATAATCTAACAAAATATGAAATGTCATTTCAGTTTGCAGACTAGATATTTTACAGAAAAGATTTAAAGACCAAATGAGGATCTTTCTAATGAAGACAACACCTGAAAAAGGTCTGCTGAAGCCTCTGAAATATTGAGGTAATGATGACACATTGCTTGTATAGGACAGCTGGGATTTATGGATGGTAGAAGTAAATCATAAAAGCTGGTCAGGGACTGCATGGGCCTGTGGATAATGGAGATGATGACACAGTTAGTGATGAACTGCCTTGGTCTTTGGATGGTGGAGGTAATTACATAGCTAGAGAGTGACTGCTTGGGTCGCTAAGATGGTGGAGGTAGTGACACAGCTTATGAGGGACTAGGTGGGCCTGGGGTTGGTGGAGGTACTGATAATGACACAGCTAGTGAGAGTTGCTGAGGTCTGTGGATAGTTGAGTTAATGATACAAAGTTGAAGATCTTGGACCTTCTGTGATGAAGGTATTAGAAATATGTAGAGCTATTAAAGTATCTACGTAGGCCTCAAGATGGGAAGATAATAGCAGAATACAGCTAAAAAGGGTCTGTCTTCGTAATGGAAGTCAGATATTGAGTGAGTAAGGGAAATGAGAGGCCCTGCTCTCTGTGGTTATAATAGGCAAAATCCCAGTCATAACCTTTGTATAATTCTGCTATATGTACCTAAGGACAGAATGCCCTTGCATGAACGTTTACTTGCCACATCTTAGTAGAGAACAAGTTTCATGTCATAAGTTCCTGGATGTTACAAACAAACTTGGTCCAATCATTCCCTGATCTATGTTCACTTCAGCAAGACACCCAGGCTTGTGTCTTCATTTCATGTCTTATTTTTTCCCTGTGCAGCTTTCATTGCACTTCTCATCAACAAACTATCCCTTTTCAGTATTTCTTTTTATTGAGGAGAACATTAGCTGGATTGTTTTCTCCAGTTATTATTATTATTATTATTATTATTATTATTATTAGTAGTAGTAGTAGTAGTAGTATTGTTGTTGTTGTTGTTAAGTTCTTTTTCTTTTAAACAGACAAAGCACCAAGTAGTATTACCTGTGAATGTCCTGAAAGGTATATCTGATCATTTCTTGTTGGAAGTGAGTGTGAAAGTTTGTAGTGGGTTTAGGAAAAGAGGAAATTATATGGATGAGAAGAACAGTGTGAAATTCTTGTGAATGAGCTGAGAAAAGAGGCTTGTGTACAGAGATACTAACAAAGATTGTGTGATAAATGGCCTAAAGTGAAAGCAAACAAAACCAGGAAAGAAGGCAAGGGTATAGCATACAGAAGTTGGGATCTGGGTTTTTAAGGAAGGGTATTGAGTGGTTCACATAAGTTCATTCTACCCTTAGGGACAGATGGCGTGATTACTCATAAGTTGTTACTGAGATTTGCCCGTAACAGTATTCCTAAAAAAGTGAGAGGGGCTTCCATTTCCTTTACTTACAGGCTCTCCCTATAGAAATAGTTTTTCTCAAGTTCAAAGCTGTGTTTGGGTTTGCTTATGGTGTAGGTATAGGCAGATTGCTTATGATCTACCAAAACTCCTAGATGAAGAGAACGGTCACAGCTATTGAAGGAGCCCTCCAGTCTCTGAATGATCACAGCGGTGTATTGGCAACTTTCAAAGTGGCAAAATGAAAATTAGATTTACACCCATCCCTTGCTTTATGTGGTATCACTATAAGCAATTTCACTATTATGTGAGGAGGTTACTTCTATCTGTCCCTCATTTTATTTGATCAAAGTTTAATATTATGCAAGTGTGGGCAGTATAAAGTGTACCAAAATTTAAGTGATGGTTGGCCAGTGGAGTAAGCATGGGTCTTAGGTGTAGCATGTAAAGTTACCACCTTTTTGTGCAGATCTGTGCTTCTTGTGTTATTTGCATATATCTGTTATTGTGATCTTCCTGCAGCCCCGTGTTTACGTCTATTAGTATTGCATTCAAATTTCCTGCTACATCTACCCCAGAACCAGCAGTTAAACAGAAGAGAACCTCTCTGATGCTAGAAACTAAGTTAGAAACCATACAATGTGCTCTTGCTGATATCCCACACCGTTTCACACGTCCCATTTCTCTTGTGTGTTTATTGGTCTGCCGTATGTAATTTCACTTTGTGCAAGGTTTATGTAGAATATAACCCCCACATAAAGTAAGAGATGAAAGTTAACAGAAATAAAGTGATCTGTTTCAGACTTTGACACTGAACTGTGAAATTTATTTTAATGTATAAAAAGGTATATGGAGAAGAATCAAGATCTTAAAGACTTCAAGCAGAACGTTTTGTATGAATAGCAGAATAGATGAAAAGAGCACTGAAGGAGTGGGCCCTTTGCTAGAGCATTGATAAAAATAAAGAAAAGAAAATTTTTACATTTGTGTTTACATTTATATGGAGTGGTTAAATTTTATACTTATGTGTCCTGGCTGATTTTGAATATATGATTACATGATACTGCATAATGTATATGATAGAAAAAAAAAAGATTGTTTTTGAAAGAAGCTATGAGATCAGTACTGTATATGATAGAAAAAAAAGATTGTTTTTGAAAGAAGTTATGAGATTAGTATGTTTAGTTGGTATGGTCAAGGGACTGACAAAAACAAGTGTATGTAAGTGAATCTAATGATACTGAGTGTAATGGATGCACTGAGGGAATACACATGAACATGAAATGCTTTTACTGTAGTGTCTGAGGCAGATTCTGTTTAAGTCTCTTAGTTATGAATATCAGAGGAAGTTGGATAAAATTTTGAAGAAAGATCAAAACTTGACATTTATCTTTCTAGCGCCGCAATGAATACCTTCATCTTTTGGAGGGTGTGATTGTGGCAGGACGATGGACAGATCATCTGCACCGTTGTGAAGAGGTTAGCTTGTGTTGTACCAATATCCTTGCTGAAGAAGAACCAGCAGCATTAGAAGATCAAAATTTAGTAAGATGTCTCGTTGATAAACACCCAAAGTATTTTAATCTTTAGGTAAGTTTATTCTTTATAATTCATTGTAGTTTTTGGTCTGTTTATTTGATGTAATTATTTATTTATATACTTATAAGTGATAAAGGAAGTTTTAGAGAAATGAACTTTTTACCTTACCTGTTTTCTTTTTCAGAAATATCGTCTGCACTTGTATGTCTTAAGAAAAGTGTTTAATGGTGAAGAGATCATCATGATAGTGTTTCCAGATGTAAGTATGTGGTGCTATTCATATTGTAAGAAAAAACTTAATAATTTTTTTGAACTCTGGCAGAACTTGAATTCTTTTATCACATTTTTTAACTGTTGTCTGTGGTCATATATATGTAACTGAAGTCACAGTGTTGAGTACTTGCGAAGCAGAATTGGACAGAAATCAGGTTATTTGATCTTCCTGATAACTGCATTTACTCTTATTAATCATGTATTTACAGAAATACAAAAAGTGTATCTATCACACTGGTATTGTACTGTGTCATGTTTCAATTATTAGATTATACAGTCATTACAGCAATGAAATAGAGTCTCATCTTGAATCTTCATACGTATAATGTTACTTTGTGCCAACTGTATAGTAAAATAATGACTTAGGCTAATTGGGAAGAAAAGGCTACCATGCATGCATATGCAATATATTTAGATTTTTTGAACTGTATATGTTACAGTAACAGGAATGTTACACACCTCAAAGGTAGTATCTGACATATATACCCATTAGTCAGATTATAACTGAATCATTGCTACAGATTTCAAGCTGATATGCACCTCATATATATATGATAGTCGAGACTTTATATGAAGTCGGGCAAACATGTTGTGCAGCTATCAGGCCATTATTTATATTCGTTATCATTTTATAAATCACCTGCAGTATTACAGTACAGAGGAATTTATATATGACCTTAGGAATTGTATGTTTCATCATCATAATTTTGCATCACTGAATAGAAATATGCCATAAAAGAAGTAATGATTAACGGGAAAAAGGTATATACTTATGATCAGAAATTAATTAGCACAAATAAATGTAATTCGCCTTTTTTGATAGCCTTGGTAAACTTTTAAGAATCCTGCAGGGGTTCGGTTCCCTCCAGTTCTCCATCAAGGATGAACTTCCTCATGACTTTCATAACAATTTAAACATCAGCTTGAGATTTGTAATTACCTTATCTTTGCTTCTGCTCCTGTACCTGTTCCAGGCTGTCATGCTGTATTAGCTGTATGCACAGCCAGGAAAAGTCTTCTTGTGAAATGAGTTTTGAACTCGTAGAATGCCATTTCTTGCTATAAGGGAAGCCAATGAGCAAAGGAAATGAGGGATCCCCACTCCTTTTAGGTTGATGATTGGACAGTATCCCAATAACTATTGAATGCTACACCCCTAATCATCCGGCACAAACTACTGATTGGCAGTGTCTCTTAATTATGAAGTGGCCTTGTCTTGAACGTAAAGCCGTAATGTATCTGTATAAATCTGTAAAACTCATTCTTGCTTAATTTTAAGCTACATCTAGGAATTAAGTGGGAGTAAAGAGGAAAGGAGGGATGAGAGAAAAAAGGACACCTGCTCACTGGACGCATCTGCAGGAAGACAAGGCTTTTCACAAGCTCAAAACTTATCCTCTTCTTAACAGGATTTTGCCAGTGAGCAAAGGAAATGGGTGGATACCCAAGTAGTGAACATTTTTTTTCTTTTCCTGTAGTACTTAATTCAATATAGGCAAAAGTTAAAGAAATGCTTGTCAAGCTACGCAAAACTCCATAAACAGCTGATAGGTCTGTGTAGGAGATACCCTGCAAACAAAGTGTGTAACAGGGTTATGACATGATTGTACTCAAATCATTTTAGATTAAGTGCCTTTACTATAGACTTTATAGTCTGAGTTGTTTCCTATCGAAGGGTTCGATAGTGTCTCACTGCATTTGGGGTTTTATCAAAAATGAAAGTGATATGTTTCCAAGTAAGTGGACTAAGTTGATCTTCTTCCTCTGAGCACTGGAATCAAACCCCCCCTCTAAAAAAAAGAGCAGAATTACCTTTGTCAACATGAATTAGAGCAGTGATCTCTTTAAAAAAAAATAATTGCCCTTCTTTTAAGTTTACTGCAGAAAGAGGTGACACCATTTACCATTCACAGACTATTACTGTGGCAAGGTTAAAAAAAGAATATGGTCTAAGGTGAAGGTCCCAATTCCTAAGCTAGAAATAGACAGATAATGAAAGGAAAGGTATGCTTCAGTTGGGTGGAAGTCCAGTCATGGGTCTTGAGGAAGGACACTTCCTAAATAAAATGAACAAAACTACAACCAATCTGTTGTTAGGTCATGATTATACACTTTTGTTTTCATACATACTCACCATTTCCCACGTTAATGAGGTAGCATCAAGAACAGAGGACTGAGCATTAGAGAGAAAATCCTCACTGGGCCCCTTCTCAGTTCCTTCTTTTGGATAAGTAAAAACTGAAGGGAAGGATTTATATATCATAAAACAGTCAACATGCTGTCAATGGATTGAACCAGGGCATGTGAAGTGTCTGGGGTAAACCATGGAAAGTTTTGTGGGGCCTAGATGTGGAAAGGGAGCTGTGGTTTCGGTGCAATACACATGACAGCTAGAGACTGAGTGTGAACGCATGTGGCCTCTGTTGTCTTTCCCTATCGCTACCTCGCGCGTGTGCGGGGGGGAGGGGATGCCATTTCATGTGTGGCGGGGTGGCGACGGAAATGAATAAAGGCAGCAAGTATGAATATGTATGTATACACTGAAATGTATAAGTATGTTGTATATGTGCGTGTGTGGGCGTGTATGTATATACATGTGTATGTGGGTGGGCTGGGCCATTCTTTCATCAGCTTCCTTGCGCTACCTCCATCACCTGATGCAATTTTGAATTATAAGGATTGCAAAATTATTAGTAAATAAAAGTCACAATTCTTTGTATACAACCTGACCACACAGTAGTGTAAGGCAGACTGAGACTGAAACAAAGTGATCATACCCCACACTACCAAAAACAAGTGTGATATCAAATACACATGGTGCAGCATTTGAGATTTTTGAAATTTTTTTTCTTTAGATTATTATCAATTAATGTATTATTATTTGCCCAGTCTGTTAAATTTTAAATCCATCAAATGGGGTCCATTAAATTGAGGGTTTACTGTAAAGCATAAACAGCAAGTGCTGTGGAGCTACACAGTGAATATTCGTTTTCACAGAGAGACCAGTAAGAAAATATGACAGAAACATTTATGATAGACATCACAAAATGAAATAGAGTTGATATAATATTTTCTGATGCACATCAGACACTAAGCACAAGCAGGCACTGTGATAGAGAATGATGGGAAATATAGTGTATCTGTATTATTATGAGGATGACTAAAAGGGAAGGATCACAGCATTGCCACACACACGATACA
Source organism: Panulirus laevicauda (assembly GCA_032273605.1). NCBI lineage: Eukaryota > Metazoa > Arthropoda > Malacostraca > Decapoda > Palinuridae > Panulirus > Panulirus laevicauda. The sequence goes on along the minus strand of JAUTXX010305280.1, from coordinate 4,685 downwards.
GCACAGATGCCTACCCTTAGAAAGAGAGAGGGTTCAGCCCCATAGAAGGCCAGATGGTCTTATACTGGGATACTGGGATGTGTTGGTCTCCATTATTCTATGCTTACAAGATGATCCTGCCCAGGGAAGAAATAGTTCTGATGTGATTTTACAATCTGCATTGAAATACAAGGCTACACACTGTCCCCATTCTGTGAGATCTACCATCTATACTGGGTAAGATTTCCTTATAAAAGCACAAACCCCATTCTATGAAATTTACCTTTCAGTGCTCTAATGCTGAGCACAGAAATCAAAAAGGTGCAACTTAAATTTTTTTGGTAATTTCCACACTTAAGGTTAACTAAAGGAGCTCTCACTTTAAGAGAAAATCCCCCAAGAACCTTTAAGTACCATCCTGTGACTACATACAAAGGTGACATTAGAAAACCTTGCATACCATACATACCAGTAATGTTATCTTCTAAGTTCAGTTCTTTCTTCATGCCTATACACTACAGATCTTCCAATTCTGATATTCATCACTATCAAATGAAAAATTTTCCTCCTGTATGGTGAATGGTCACATCCAATGAAGTGATCAAATACTTGCAAAGTAAGAAGGAAGAAGGAAAGGGAAGCATCCCTGTCATAATTGAATGAATATGATGCAAGAAAAAAAGATCTTAAATGCTTTTCAAAAGTCGTATTCTTGTCTTACTTGCTAGCATGACTAAGTATCCCACTATGGGAGATGAAAAAGACAGTACCTTTTGCAAGAATAATTCACTCATTTCTCTACTCTGAATTATATATATGTGTAAAAGCATCTATGTTCTCTCATGGCACTGTACATATCTGTAAACCTTCTAAACTTTCTAAACTTTGAAAACTGCTACAAAAGAGGTTAACACAATGATAATCCAAGAAAGTTTAAATGGAAAGATACTGCATCATCATTATCCTTCATTACTGTTAAGCTTTCCTCTTTGCAGCTTTTATGGATGACAGACTCTAGGTACAAGGATGAACTACAGTACATAAACAAATATATAGGTTTCAAAAAAGGACCATATTCTCTAAGAAAAGTGGGGCTATGACCTTCTAAACTCCCATCTTTCTGGTGGGGAAGCACTGGTTTTCCCTTCACATTGCTATTCTCCCAGCTAGGCAGCAGAAGCAGAAGCTCACTAATTTTGAGCCCAACCATAGACCAACATCCAATCGCTCTAAATTTCCAAAAATGTTCATGGGACACCACTTTAGAGAGAAAGGTTTTTCAAATTTCAAAACTTATATTTCTCCCCTCTGCAGTCTGTTCCATAAGCACGAGAGTATATTTGTAGGAAAGAGGAGGGTTCAGAGAAAATCTTTCAAGTATGAAGACTAAAAATAAAGATCGTGGTTTGGATTTGGAGGTACATTGAAGTCTGTCTCCACTGAAGAAGGTACTCTCAGAGCCACAGGGAAAGGATCCATAGCTTCTTAGCTAAAAAAGGCAGTGGATGAGTGTCAAAGACCCCTTTTGCTTACTTCCTCCAAAAAGAAGAGTTCTGAAAAGACCCCCTTTTGCTTACTTCCTCCAAAAAAAGAGTTCTGAGGAAGGCTGAAATAGAAGCCACCTTCCTGACAACATGCGCTCTAACATAAAACCCATATTGAGCCAACAAAACAAAACAAAAACAGTTGCTACATTTATACAAGGAACTGACTCACCCTTGTGTGAAGTACAGCTCTCACATCTATGGTGGTTTTAACTCTACATTCTTACTTGACAGAGTTGAGTTGAAAGCTGTCTGACTTAGAAATTGTCCCAGGCTAACTTCCAAACTTGACCCCGTTGCCCTGAGCCGCAATGTTGGTTCACTTTCCCTGTTTTATAGGTATTACTCTGGTTTTTGCTCCTGAGAGATAGCTGCTTATGTGCCCATAACACTGGCTAGACTACGAAATACTCAGTAAGCTGCTGAGTCACATGATTATTGTGTGGCCATCAGCAACTCAAGTGTAGGCCATTTTGGAACCTGCTTCTTTCCCTACATGTTGAAGCTTTGGAACTCTCTACCTTCTCATGTCTTTCTCAATAACTATGACCTGGCACATTTTAAAATACAGGTTTTTTAACTTTCTGTTTCATAATTCTCTTTATATTTCAATTAAGGCTTGTCAAGGATTTAAACCAGTAGAAAACAATTGGACCACAAACTGTCTAAGACTTCTGAAAGCTCCCACTTAAGTTGTGGTGGACAGGCAACCAGCAAAGAAAAAAAAGTTTTATCCCAAACAGGACCACATATATGAAAAGCAAGATCCACAAAGAAGAATTCTTGAAGAGCACTATTAATGAGGTAATTTCTTGTCAAGAAAAAGGCCAGAGCAGAACTCCAAACGTTAAGTCTTCACTTGCATCCAAGACATCCAAGACTGAAGCACGAAGGGCTGAAGGGCTTTCCAAACTGACTGGTACTACCCTGATATGAAGAAGGAATGTTATGTAAAAGGTCAGATGATAAACATTCTCCAAACTTCTGCCTGAAGAGGTCTTTCAAAAAACCTATAGATGTTAATTCCAGAACCATGGCTTTTGAGGTAAGAGTCCTGCAAAAAAATGCTGAGGTAGTCTAGAAAATCCTGAAGGAACCCTGAGGTCTCAACTAAGGAGTATGGCATCTCTGAAGGAGTCTCTACCCCCAAGGTTACTTGTCCCAGTTTGGGTCCACTGCCATTAATAAACCCAAAAATTCACAGCAAGGGGGCAAAAAATCTTGTTCAATTAATGCCAATCTAAGAAGAAAGCTTCTGTTGCAACTGACCCCAATCTAAAACTGGAGATAAGCACCTCAGTATTGATGCACAGGTTCTGGTGGCAAAAAGATCTACTAAATGTGCCACTGTGAGCAATAGAATCTAACTGATAGTAACCTTTCCTATGGAAATTTCTGTTGACATAGTGTGTGATCTCAAAAGGGAATCTTCTTAGCAACAGTTTAATTTTCTGAAATAAGATGCTTCAAGAGAAGAACCTTTGGACATTGTCTCCAAGACAAACAGAATTTGGAGGGGCCTTTGTGAGCCTCCACAGTATTATTGTCCATCACATATAAAATTCCACACCCTGGACTCAGGAGAAACAGGGGACCAACTGCTCCTTTTTGTCAATATTAAAAGACTTCTTCCTCCATCCAAGGACTCATGGGCTCACACCTACATAACCCTAAAATGAATGGAAGCTCCATCCATAATTCCATGCATTTATTCACCCACCAGAGAGGTCAGTGGGGCTCTCTAAGGCATTTTCAGAAATAAAATGCTCAGAGGGAACCTTTGGACACTGTCTCTAAGACAGATAGGATTTTGGAGGGGCCTTTGTTAACCAAAATGTAGACTGCCACTGCATTACTGTCCACCAAGTATAAAATTCCACATCCTGGATTCAGGACATTCTAGGAAAAGAGAAACATGGGACCAACTGCTCCTTTTTGTTGATATTACAAGACTTTTCTTACTCCAGTCAAGGACCCATGGGCACACACCTAAATCATCTTACAAAGAATGGAAGCTCTGGCCTTAATTTCATGCATCTATTCACCCACCAGAGAAGTCAGCAGAGCTTTCTAGGATATGGATTATTTGATGAATCATCACATCAGTCAGACAAACTAAGGCTCTGAACTGTTCCTATGAAAATGCTCTTGAATAATCTGCATTCTAGGGGTAAGGTTTTCTTTGCATACAGGTAACCTATTTAGCCTATAGGGCTCTAATCAATGTCAAGACATCAAGGTCTGGGATCTTGGGACAATCATAACATTTGCATAGTCCACAGCTTTGTCCCTGGTGTTACATAAAGTGTCAGTCTCAGGGTCCCAATTCATTCTTGATCATATACAGTTCTGGTTGGGAACTTGTCCAGGCTGAAAAAAAAAGTGGGGAAGTCAAAGCCCTTAGAACATTCCACCTTTAAAGATCGAACTGACAAAAGGCAAAGGTAAGCCAGAACTATCACCTCTGATATTTCTATTCTTTTAGAAGCAAGCAGGAATTACTTGAGTAAAAATCTGTGAGGTTCTGTATAAGCTAAATGGCATCTCTCTAAACTGTCTAGTTTTTTTAAGGGCAGTGTCCAGCAGATGTTAGTAAAGTGGTGAACCTGTGTTTAGCATGTGGTTTTTAGAGAGAGAGCCATAATAATCAATTTCTTATTTAAGTCCCTTTTTGGACTAGAATAATGCTATTAATAAAAACTGGTCCTATTGCAGACTCACTGATATCTGTACCTTTCATTTCTATGGTGTATCCCTGTAACAGCTGCATCAGAGGCAGCCTTAAAAAGCTTTTTGACAGGGAAAGCAGAGACTCCTAACTCCATTGCAGACCTCCTATTAACATCAGATACATTCACTTATGGGCAGATTAGAAAGGGTGGTGAGTGGTGGAAGGGAAGAAGTAAGATTGTTAGTGAAAGAGAAGAGAGAGGTATTTGGACAATTTTTGCAGGGAAATAGTGCAAATGACTGGGAGATGTATAAAAAAAGAGGCAGGTGAAAAGAAAGGAGCAAGAGATGAAAAAGAGAGCAAATGAGAGTTGGGGTGAGAGAGTATTGTTAAATTCTAGGGAGAATAAAGAAAATGTTTTGGAAGGAGGTAAATAAAGTGCATAAGACAGGAGAACAAATGGGAACATCGGTGAAGGGGGCTAATGGGGA
>JAUTXX010305171.1:0-10492 GCA_032273605.1 Panulirus laevicauda | reverse complement strand
AATTCCGCAATACTCCGTAATCTAATTTTTTTTCAGTAATCATACTTGAAAAAAAACACTTCCTTCTTTTTTCTAGAACTTTTCCACTACATAAGTGTACAAACCTGTAAATGAATTGAAAAAAATCTAACACAAGAAAAGAATCAGTAAAACTAATAAGATGAGCTGAAGCAAAGCAATTACCATTATGCAACCAATTTTCTTAAAGGGCACCAATTATTTAATGAAGCTGATGGTTCCTGGTAAGAGTATGGATCTCAAAATATTAACACATAAGCATTACTTAGCTACTCTCTTAATACAAGCATTTTAGCTTCACCATAATCTTATCTTCCCTAAAGAACAGTATTATGATAAATTAATGGGATAACACTCAACTGATTAACTTAAAATCTCTGTAGTACTTACTTGTCAAGATTCTCCCAAAATTCCAAGAATCTAGCTCTATCTAAATGTCGACGGACACGGCTCAAGTTAAGGACATGCACTGCCCACTTTGCAATGTTGTTATCTAGCTTCATTTCTTCAAACTTGATATGAAAAGCACAAACTGAAAAAGGATAATTTTTACATGCATTTGTTACATGACACCCTTAAAAGAATTCTACACAGCATATACGCTTCCAATGAAAAGCACCGCAAAACCAAAAGAAAAATCAGTTTCAATGAGAACCTCAAACACAGAATTTCCATGTTTTGATATATCAAAAACTGTTTTTCTCCAGGTCAGAGTCCCATGAGCCTTGAGAGAATCTCCAGCTTCCTGGGTTCAGAAAGTTCTAACCCCCTGCTTTTTGGTGAGGTTGACTTCTCACCGATTTGATGCTTGCAGTATGCTAGTTTAACTTGGGTCTAACCACCGACCAATCAGAATCCTCCACTCAATGACAGCATCATGCCATGCTGGTCATTGCCTTGGTATCAAACCTACCTTGCGATTCTCACAATATGGACATCAACCTGATGAGGAAAGTAGGGTAGGGAATAACAAATTGGAAAAATGGTTCATTGGACGCCACCCAAGAGAGAAGCAGTTTTTCATACTTAAAACTTACATTTCTCTCCAGGGCTGGATCATCCTGAGAGCCTTAAGAAAACTTGGACATGGAGGGCAAGAGTTAGAGAAAAACTTTCTTAGAAAAGTGGATAAAGGCAAAGAAATTACCTTTTGAGTTACCTTATGGCACACTAAGGGCTGTCTGCTCTAAAGGTGGCAATCCTCCACATCTACATTAAGGTACTGTTTAACAAATGTGTTAGAGGAATACTAAAGAATTCTGTAATTAATCTCTTCCAAGTAAAGGCCCCTCAGAAAGGCCAAAGTGGAATCTATATTCCGAACATCATGGGCTTACAGACAAGCAATGTTGGGTCAAAGAAAATCTCTTAATTTAGTAATTACCTATTTGCACTGTACAGATTGGGAGTCTTATACTAATAGGGCCCTATCTCTTGAACATTCTCTACTGTTACACAACTTGACATATTTATGTATTTTGTCTGCATTAACCATGTCCCAAGTCATCTTATTACATTCAGACCCCACTCTTAATAATATAGTACTGTAAAAGCACTTCCTCAAATTGTTTTTACACTGAAACTGATTTCATGTTATGTCCTCTGGCTGCTTTATCCTTACATCTCTTGAGGAACTATTTACTGTTCATGCCATCAATCTGTTTTAAAAATCTAAAGGTTGTAATCCCATTTCCCTTCACGATTCTCTCTTTAATGGAAGGCAAATTGAAAGTCTAGCTTCCCCGTGTAATTTAGTTTTATGAATTCTGGTACAGTACCATCTTTGCTGTCCTCCTTTGGACTTTCTCTACTATCTCTTTCTGCTTCTTTTGGTGCACTGATCAAACTTAAGAAGCATATTCACATTCTGGCATTACATAGGATATGAATATCTTGCTACATATTTCCTTACCCATGTACTTAAAAGTTATTCTAATATTTGCCGGCAGACAGTTTGTCTCTTTAACTTATTATTCTTATTATCTTATTATACTTTGTTGCTGTCTCCCGCATTAGCGAGGTAGCACAAGGAAACAGACGAAAGAATGGCCCAACCCACCCACATACACATGTATAAACATACGTGTCCACACACGCTCTTTAACTATTCTCTTAATATGGGACAGTGGTAACGGGTTAGGGAACTTGTCCACTGTTAAGCCCTTTTCATACACAGATTCCTGAAGCTTATTTCCTGTTAGATAATAATCAAACTGAGACCTTTCACTTAGTCCTATTCTTATTACTTCACACTTGCTTAGGTTGCATTTCATCATTCTTGTATCAGACTGTTAACTTTTAGAGACTCTTTGTGTTACTTTGTAAGCTGATGCAATCCTCCTTGGTTTTCACTTCCCTCATGACCTTCACATCACCTGCAAACATATGAAGAGTCCATCCTTTCACAAGAGTGATTTACATTGTTCAAGAAGAATAGTGGTCCCAGAAAAGAACCCTGTGGCATTCAGCTGAGCACCTCAACTCATTTGGAGAAAGCTCCTCAGACATAAGTCCTTTGTTCCCTTCCAATCAGAATCTATCTACTGAAGGACTTTCCTCCTTATTCTTGGCTGGTGATATACCTTCTTAATCAGCCTCTCATGTGGTACAATGTCAAATGCTTTCTGGCAGTCCATTTGCAAAGAATCCACTTAGATTTGCCTTTTGTATGACAGAGCTCACTCTCTTATTGACATCTAAGAAGTTTGTTACACAAGGTCTTTCACAAAAATTGTGCTGTTTTCACTTAAGTTATTTCTCCTCAGCAGAAAGACATCCACTTTATTATCTTTCCCAGACCCTTACATACCACGCACACATCACATCAGTAGTTCAGTACCTCTTTCAGGTTTCCTTTCTTATGGACATGTATGACAATCACACTTTTTCATTCACTTGCCACTCTGCACCCCCGTGACATCCTGACAGTATTTCAAGAGGTCTATCTAGTAATTGTGTACACTTCTTCAGCATATATGAAGAATATAAGGATCATGAGCCTTGTAAGAGTCAAGACCTTTTAGTATTCAGTAAATGTCTTTTCTAGATATCTTAATGTTCTCTGCATCTCGCTTGTTTTGGGGTCAAAGTGTTTTCCACTGAGAGAGCTTTTAAGTTTTCTGGATAGACAAACAGATAGTCTTTGGTGATCTCTTCAAATTTGCTTGCAATCAAATGGTATTAAGGAATGATGTTCTCTGGCTGTAGTCTTCCAAGAATAAATCAATATAGAGATATTTCTGTTTACTTGTTTCAGTTTGCTAAAAACCTAGAAAATGTGGATCTAGTGAACCTAAGACATTATCACCATCAAAATGAAAAGCTTCTTACATTTGAACATTATGGACACCTCACTTTCTCCCAGCATCATAAGCAATCAAAAGGAAAGTTTATATTGAGATATTGAGGCACTACATTACCAGATTAATCCTCTGATTGCAACAATTCTAGGACTTTTAGTAACTATCATCTGGACTGCTGAGGTATGGTAACTGGAATCATCCAAAATAAAGATTAGTTTATTTCTGAACCCACAGTAAGCGGTTCCTATTGGGCAATCTTGTAGGGAGCAATAGCATTACTAGCTGATTTCATTATGAAAAAACATGAAAGAAAACTATAAATGCAAAGCTTCTAAATCTTGGAAAATCCTGAACATTCATGGAAAACTTGTAGGATTTCCACACTAACTGATGCTGTTTATGAGAGATGACTATTATGAAGAGGGTCATCTAATCAAATACTCTAAATCTCAAACTGATCATCTTAAATGATCTCCAAATCTAAGAATAAGAATGTTTGAATATCTGATGAGTAAGATTCAAAATCCAGAGCTTAAATGTTAATCTCCTGAGCAGAGCTGAGGTGGTTTAGAAAAACCTGAGGCATCAGCTCAGAAGAATTGTAAATATCAAAGTTTCTGGCACCAAGGTTCCACACACACACATCAGAAAAAAAAAAAAATGTTTACATATACTCTCAACTTCCTCCCTTCACACATTCTTCCAAACTCAGTCACCTACTTCTGCAGTTCCTCATTCCAATCTGCCACCAGAGCTGTATCATCAGCAAACAGCAACTGGCTCATTTCCCAGGCCCTCTCATCAACAGACTGCATACTTGCCATTCTCTCTAGGACTCGTATTTGTCTCTCTCACCATCCCATCCATAAACAAACTAAACAACCATGGTAATATCACACACACCTGCTGTAGACCAAAATTCACTAGGAACCATTTAGTCTCCTCTTTTCCTATTTGCAAACAAGCCTTAAGCCCTTTATAAAAACTCACAGCTTCTAGTAGCTTTCCTCTGACATTGTATATTCTTAAGACTTTCCACGAGGCATCTCTATCAACCCTACCATATGCTTTCTCCAGATCCATAAATGCCACCTACAAATCCATCAATTTCTCTAAGTATTTTCTGCATTCTTCAAAGTACACACCTGATCCACACATCCTCTCATGCCTCTGAAACCATACTGTTCCTCCCCATCTGATGCTCTCTACATGCCTTCCTTTCAACCATTATTCTTCCATATAACCTACCAGGTACACTCAACAAACTTATACCTCTGTAGTGTGAACCTACCTTTATCTCCCTTGCCTTTATACAAAGGTACTATAAATGCATTCTGCCAGTCCTTAGGCACCTCACCATGATATCCATTCATACACTGAAAGTACTAACAAACAAATCAACAACACAGTCACCCCCTTTCTGAATAAATTCAACAGCAATACCATCCACTCCAGCTGTCTTGCCACATTTCATTCACCTCTTCTCTCTCTTTGCTAAACCACTCTCCATGACTCTCTCACTTCGCATACTACCCCTACACAAACACCATACATATCACTCTTTTATCAAACACATTCATCAGTCCTTCAAAATACTCATTCCATCTCACTTCAACACTAATTGTTACAACATCCCCTTTTGCCTTCTTCACTGATGTTCTATCTGTACTCCTTATTTTCACATATTATTAACCTCCTTTCAAAATATCTTACTTTCCCTAAGGTTTACTGATAGTTGCTCACTCCAACTCTCATTTACTCTCTTTTTCAACCCCTTCACCATCCTCTTGACCTCCTGCCACTTTCTCCTGTACATCTCTCATTCACTTGCAATCCTTGCCCATAAGTACCACCCAAATGCCCACCATTTCTCTTTCACTAGCTATTTTACTTCTTCATCCCACAACTCACTAACCCTTCTAATCTACCCACCTCCAACCTTTCTAAGCCACACATTCCAGCATCACTTCCATAAATACCTCCCATTCCTCACCCACTAACCTTGCTTCATTTACTCTCATTTTCAGGGGTAGGGGAGAAAACTTTCTACCTCCATATTCCTTGCATGTCATATAAAGCAACTAATGGGGGTGGGAGCAGGGGGGCTGAAAACCCTTCCTTTCTTGTATTCAAATTTCTAAAAGAGGGAAGAGAAGGAGGGTTTCTAAATGTGTGTGAGCTGTAACAAAAATGAGATAGGACTAATATGTTGTATGTTTGAGGAAAGGAACGTGGATGTTCTGGCTCTGAGTGAAATAAAGCTTAAGGGGAGAATATGTTTGGATATGTCTTAGGAGTAAAGTCAAGGGTTAGTGAGAAGACATCAGCTAAGTAAGGAGTAGCACTACTCCAAAAGGAAGAGTTGTGGGAGTGTGTGAGTGTAAGGAAGTGAATCCTTGTCTGATGTGGGTAAGAATTAAAGTGAAAGCAGGAGAGACAGGTATTCTTTAGCACTTATGCAACTGGCCATGAGAAAAAAAGATCATGAAAGGCAAATGTTTTGGGAGCAGCTAAGTGAGAAAGTCAGCAGCTTTGATGCAAGAGACTGGGTATTAGTGACGGGTGATTTGAATGCGAAGGTGAGTGATGTGGCAGTTGAGGGCATAATTAGGGGGACATGGGATATTCAGTATTATGAAAGGAAATGGTGAACAGCTTGTGAAGCTGTGTGCTGACAAAGGACTGGTGAATGAGAATATCCCCATTTAAAAAGAGGGACATACACAAGTATATGTATGTGAGTAGGAGAGATAGTGAGTGAGCATTATTTGATAACATTATCCATTGATAGGCATGTAAAAGAAAGACTTTTGGATGTAAATGTGCTGAGACTGGCAGCTGGTGGGATATCTGATCACTATCTTGTGGAAGCATGGGTGAAGATTTGTAGAGGTTTAGGAAAAAGAGGAAACAATATCGGAGAGAAATGAATGGTGAAAGTAAGTGAGCTAGAAAAAGAAACTTAAGTGAAGTGATTTTCAAAACTTACTTCTATTAAATATCTCAACTGGATTGCCTTCATGCGGCCAACCCTTAAACTGCCAAGCTGGGCCCATGGCAAACACTGCAACAACACGGTCCCAGTCAGCATAGTTGAGTTTGGAGGGGTTGTCAGTAACACGATATGGCACAGTGAGACCTCCAGCTTTGGGTCGCTGAATTAGAATCTCTGTCTCACGTTTAGTGCCTTGTCGTCGCTTTTCCTCAGATGTGACAAACCTGAAAAATAAAATTCAATTAGAATCATACTAGGTAATTCTAAATGTTCACACTAGCAGTTCATTTACAAAAACTGTACATAATCTGTCAAATGTTTCTAAAAATCAAAGTAATGTTCTAGCAAAAAGAAAGTGAAATTGAGATTACATTGCAAAATAATCTATCAGTTGATAAATCAGCTGAAAATATAGAGCCCAACATTAACAAAACTTCTCTTAAGCTCATACTATCTTGCATGGATCTTCTACTGTTTCACATTTTTGCTGTCGTTTCAGAGATGTTTGAATGGAAAACTTGATGGTCATTTACTCAGATTAACCTGAGTAGCTACTGGGGTACTAAAAGTTTGATATGAGGGTGTTGCCTACATTCTCTTTCATAAACGGTAACACTACCTTTGAGCTTCACATTCTACATTAAATGGGTCTTCTAACCTCTTTTCTAATAATCTTGGAGCTACGTTATCTGGGCTGTTGGACTTGTTAGGATTTAATTGGTCTAGGTATTTAAGTACCTCAGAGCTCTTTATTTGTCTAACCTTCAACAGTTTTTCACTATCTTCCTTTGTTTTATATATTTTAAGAATTCCTTAGGATTTTTCTCAACTTTCAAGGAAATTTTTAATTCTTCCTCGCATTTACTCTGTCTCATGATCTTCTTACACTCTCTTTCTCTTTGGATTTTCATTAATTCCTGACAATTTTCATCAGTTCTCATTGATTTGAATTTCTTCTGTTTTCTTCTTTTGGCAAATTAATCCTTCTATTCTCCTAGTCATCCATGATGGTTTTGAAATATTGCACATTCTCTTAGTAATTCTTGGAATATGTGTGTTTTAAGAATTATTCCACATCTCCTATACTGCGTGAACATCAAAACGTTTTGTCCAATTGGTACTGTGAATTTCATGTCTAATGTTTTCAAAGTTTGCTCACCTGTAATCTTGGATCAACAGTTTGTTGTCATTTATTTCTTGACTAGAGGAACGAAGGAAGAATGACTAAAGAGCAGGAAAGGTCAAGAGGGGCTATTCTAGATACCCTATCGGCTGTTGAACAAGAAAAATGCCTATAACATTGAGTATATGTATATGCTGATGAAAATAGTAGGAAGGGAGGTGTAGGTTTTAGGGCTGGCAACAGACTCAAAGCATGCAGACTGATGCACTGGGACAATTATCATGGGACACTGAAACTAAATCACCTGTGCAAGACAGAGCAACATCACTAATATTATTTCTTCATCTTTTAAATACCTGTCAAAGAAGCCGGTATAACACTGGAGTTGCAGGTAATCGTTACTTAATCAGAAACATCATTTTGCCTCTCCTTCTCTTACTTTTTTGCAGTTGAAGATTATAGTAGGAAGAATCAAGAAATACTTGCCAATATGAACTCTCAATTCTCAAAACATAAATTGTTCCCCATTTCTAGAAATCATTGTGCCACAACTGCACCTTTGAACAAAATCAGTTATCTTTTCTTCATCTTCTATGACTTCTACAATTGGTATTTTCTAAATGCAGCCAAAAAAAGCAATCAAGCTATATTCAAAATTAAGCTTTCTAGATCTAACCACAATAGCAAATCAACCATATAACTTACTTCATATCTTGAAGGAGATCTTTAGCATTAAGCATTGTGATTAATGACGTAGGGGAGTTTGGGACAATTATGATGGGGGTTCGTGATGGTTTCTTCATCTGCTGACCAGGTATAGTCTGAAATTGAAAATAAAGGAAGTGTCAAATCATAATCCTTTGTCCTTAAGAAAGAACTACAAATAAGATGAGCCTAGCCAATATGAGGCCAGCGATAATGGAAACAAAGTAAAAGCAAATACTGTAAATCGAGGTTGTTTGGTATATATTAGGATTTGTGTACCGGGAAAATATCCAAAAATATCAGAGGTTACAATAAACAAGTATACTGAGAGAATGAACACTATATGGAGAGACTTTTCTTTTTCTCTGTTTCATAATTGTTTGCTGTTTCCTATGTAAGCAAGGTAGCTCCGAGAACAAAAGAGACAAAGGCTTCATTTGCTCACAAGGAGACAAAGGCTTCATTTGCTCACAAGGAGACATATGAACAGTGCACACAAGCATTAATAAAAAGGGGTATTGACTAAACTAGGAAGATCTGTTCATATCAAGTATGACACTCTCTATATTCAGACAGAGTAGTGTATTAAGTAACTGTTCTTAATATGCCAGTTTCAGACCACCTCTACACATGTCAATTCTAAAGAATAGCCAGAAGTACCAGAAATGCTTCCTGAGGAGTTCTTATGTTACTTTGACTACCAACATGGTAAAAGAGTTGCCAGTCACTTGAACAAGAAATAAAAACGAAAATTAAATATGGGTTACCTTAACATTTTATTTACATAGGAAGTACAGGAACAAAAAAAAGAATAGAATAATCTATAAGTTACAAGAAGCTAATGTTGAAAACAGCAATCAAGTATGGAAAAAGCTCTCTCTCAAGTAGCTAGACTAGAAAATATGTGGTAGACTAGTTGAAGCCACAATGATAATGTGGCTATTTCAACAAGATTAACCTCATACAAGAAGTGGACTTTAAAACTTTTCTTAATCCTTTATTTATGGGTTAGGCATTCATCCAACAAATTTCAAGGATTCAGACCAATTCAAGAAAATTAAGAAGTTGTACTGGAAGGAGGTGAAAAAGGAAATGTGTGGATGTAAGAGTGGAAATATTAGTGTGACCAATAAAGAAGGGGAGTTGCTGAATCAAAAGAAGGAAGTGAAAGGAAGAACTTATGAATATAGAAGGTGAGGCAGCAGGTGTTGCATGCATGGGCATGGAGGATGGAAGGAAGAGGAGACATGTGCAGTGGTCTATAGCAAGAAGGGAGCTAAAAAGGGCAATAATGAGGCTGAAGGTAGGAAAGGCACCGAGAGTGGATGGAGGAGAAAGCATAATAAAATGGATCCATCTGATATGTAATTTAGCTAGGAAGAAGGAGGTTGCGCCTGAGGATTGAGTGAAAGCAATCACTGTTTCTTTAATCAAAGGGGTGAAAGTCTGTTAAGTATATCTGGAAAAGTGTAAACAACAGTTAATTGATAGAGTGATAGATGCAAATGAATGCAGAATAAGTGAGGAGCAAGGGGATTTTTGGAAAGGTAGGGGGGACGTGTAGATCAGATTTTTGCAGAGAATGACTGGAAAAGTATTTAGTGAAAAGAGAGAAGTTGCATGCAGCTTCTACAGATCTGGAGAGAGCATCTGAGAGAGTTCAGAGGAACACTTTATGGTATGCGTTAAAGATATATGGGGTAGGGGGACAACTGCTGGATTGTGTGAAAACCTTTTATAGAAGAATAAATACATGTGTAAGAGTTGAGCAAAAGATTTGGCATATATGTGGGTGTGAGGCAGGGCTGTGTGATGTCACCATAGCTTTTTTCACATGCTTGTGGCATGAAAAGCGTGGGAGGTGAGCAGATTTGAAAGGGTAGTGACTGGTGGGATGAAGTAGTAAGATCATTAGTGAATGATAAGAGAGATGCATTTGGACAATTTCTGCAGGGGAATAGTGCAAAGGACTGGGAGATGTATTAAAGAAAGAGGCAAAAGGTCAAGAGAAAGGTGCAAGAAGTCAAAAAGAGGGCAAATGAGAGTTGAGGTGAGAGAGTATCTTTAAATTTTAGGGAGAACAAAAAGATGTTTTGGAAGGAGGTAAATAAAGTGCGTAAGGCAAGAGAACAAATGGGAACATTGGTGAAGGGGGTGAATGGGGAGGTAATAACAAGAAGTGGTGATGTGAGGAGATGGAATGAGTATTTTGAAGGTTTGTTGAATGTGTTAGAGGATAGAGTGGCAGGTAAGCAGAGAAGAAGTAGTGAAAGCTTTGCAGAAGATAAAAGCTGGTAAGGCGGCGGGTTTGGATGGTATTGCAGTGGAATTTATTAAAAAAAGGGGTGA
>JAUTXX010304950.1:0-13849 GCA_032273605.1 Panulirus laevicauda | reverse complement strand
CTTACATGGCACCTTTCATGGCACTTTCCATGGTAACTTACATGACAACTTATATGGGACCTTACATAGCACCTTACATAGTATCTTACATGACACCTTACCTGACACCTTACATTGCACTTTACAAGGTACCTTACATGATCCCTTATATGACACCTTACAAGCCACCTTAAATGGTACCTTACCTGACACCTTATATGACACCTTACATGGCACCTTACATGGCACAGCTCATTGTACCTTACATGGTACCTTGCATGGTACATTACATGGTACTCTGCATGGTACCTAACGTGACACTTTGTATGACACCTTATATATCACCTTATATGGCACCTTGCGTGACACTTTACATGGCACCTTACATGGCACCTTACATAGTACCTTCCGTGACATGTTACATGTGACATTACAAAGTACCTTACATGGCACCTTACAATGCATCTTAAATTGCACCTTACATGGTACCTTACAGGTTGCCTTAAATGCCATCTTACATGGTACCTTACATGGCACCTTATATGTTACCTTAAATGGCACCTTACATGGTACCTTACATGACACCTTATATGGCACCCTATGTGATACCTTATATGGCACCTTATATAATACCCTACATGACACCTTACATGGTACATTACATGGCACCTCATATGACACCTTACGTGGCACCTTACATGGCACCTTACATGGCACCATACATGACACCTTACATGGTACCTTACATTTGACCTTATATAGATACCTTACATAGTGCATTACATAGCACACATATTACCTTACATAACACCTTGTATGACACTTTGCATGGCACTTTACATGGTACTTTACATGAATACCTTACATGTCACCTTACATGACACTTTAAATGGCGCCTTAAATGGTACCTTACCTGACACCTTAAATGACACCTTACATAGTATCTCATATGGTACCTTACATGATACCTTACATGGCACCTTACATGACATTACATGACACGTTAAATGGCACCTTAAATGATAGGTTACATGAGACGTTACGGGACACTTTACGTGGCACCTTACGTGATATCTTGCATGGGACCTTACATGGCACCTTAAATGGGACCTTGCATGGCATCTTACATGGATACCTTACATGGTTCCTTACATAGCGCTTTGCATAGTACCTTACATGACACCTTACATGACACCTTACATGGCACTATGCATTGGTACTTTACATACCTTACATAGCACCTTAAATTATACCTTACATGACACCTAATATGGCACCTTAGATGGTACCTGACCTGATACCTTACATGAAACCTTACATGGCTCCTTACATGGTACCTTACATTAGACCTTACAAGGCACCTTATATGGCACCTTAAATGATACGTTGTATGACACATTACATGACACTTTAAATGGCATATTACTTGATACATTACATGGTTCCTTGCAGAGCATTTAACATGGCACCTTACATGATACCTTACATGGCACCTTACATGGCACCTTACATAACTCCTTACATGGTACGTTAAATGGCACCTTACATGGTACATTACATGACACCTTATATGGAACCTTGCATGGCACCTTTCCTGGCCACTTCTATGACACCTTACATGGTCCCTTACATGGCACCTTACATGGCACTTTACATGATACCTTACATGGCAAATTACATGGGACCTTACATAGCACTTTACATAAGACCTTACATGACACCTTACATGACACCTTATATGGCACTTAACATTGTACCTTACATGACACTTTTCTTGACACCTTACATGGTACCTTAAATAGTACCTTACCTGAACCTTACATGACACCTTACATGGCACCTTATATGGCAGAGTACGTGGTACCTTACGTGGCACCTTATATGGTACCGTACATGAAACCTTACATGGTACCCTGAATGGCACCTTACATAGCGCTTTAAGTGGTACCTTACCTGACACCTTACATGACACCTTATATGGCACCTTACACGGCACCTTACATTACACCTTACAAGACACCTTACATGACAACTTATATGACACCTTAGATGGCACCATAAATGGTATGTTAACTGACAAGTTACATGACACTTCACGTAGCACCTTACATGGAATCTTACATGGTATCTTACAAGATACCTAACATGACACTTTATATGGTGCGTTAAATGGCACCTTACATGGTACCTTACATAACACCTTATGTGACATCTTACATGGCACCTTACATGGCATCTTACATGACACCTTACATGGTACCTTACATGGCACTTTGCATAGATACCTTACATGGTACCTTACATAGCACCTTAAATTGCAATTTTTTAATGGCACCTTACACGGCACCTTATGTGGGACATTTTATAGCAGCTTATTCAATGCCCTACATGATACCTTACATGACACCTTACATGGCACTTTACATTGTACCTTACTTGACACCTTACATGATACCTTATATGGTACCTTAAATGATACCTTACCTGACACCTTATATAACACCTTACATGGCACCTTACATGGCACAGTACATGGTACCTTACATGGTACCTTATGTGGTACGTTATATGAAACCTTACATGGCACCCTGCATGGTACTTCATGTGACACCTTATATGACACATTACATGTCACACTATATGGCACCTTGGATGACACTTTACATGGCGCCTTACATGGCACCTTACTTGGTACCTTGCATGTTACCTTAAATGGTACCTTACATGTTACCTTAAATGGTACCTTACATGACATATTACATGGCACCTTACAGGGCACCTTACATGACCTCTTGCATGGCACATCACATGACATCTTATATGACACCTTACGTGGCGCCTTACATGGCAAATTACCTGTTACCTTACATGGCACCTTCCATATCACCTCATATGAGACCTTACGTGGCACCTAACATGGCATCTTACATAGTACATTACATGGCACCTTATATGGTACTTTGCATGACATCTTACTTGGCACTTTACACGGCACCTTACATGGTAACTTACATGACACCTTATATGACACCTGACATGGAACCTTACATAACTTATATGGCACCTTACATGTAGCCTTACATAGCACCTTGCATGGTACCCTACTTGGCACCTTAAATGACACTGTGCATGGTATCTTACTTAGTACCTTACATGGCATTTTACATGACAACTTACATATCTTAAATGACACCTTACTTGGTACCTTATATAACACCTTATATGACACCTTTCATAGTACCTTACAAAGCACCTTCCATGGATACCTTACATGGCATTTTACATACCTTACACGGCACCTTACATGACACCTTACATGACACCTTACATAACATTATATGGTACCTCACAGGGCACCGTAAATTACACCATACGTAGCACCTCACATGACACCTTTTATGACACCTTACATGGCACCATACATGGCATTTTACCTGGTTCCTTACATTGCACCTTACATGGCACCTTACATGGTACCATACTTGGCACCTTACTTGTTCCTTTGCAAGGCACTTTACATGGTACCTTACATGGTACCTTACTTGTCACCTTACATGATACCTTTCTTGGCGCCTCACAAGATACCTTATATGACACCTTCCATGGCGCCTTACATGACAACTTACATAATACCTTACATGGCACCTTACATGGCACCTTACATGGCACTTTACATGATAGCTTACATGGCATCTTACATGGGACCTTACATAGCAACTTACATAGTACCTTACATGACACCTTACATGACACCTTACTTGGTACCTTACACGGCACCTTACATGGTAACTTTCATAACACCTTACATAGCACATTATATGGCACCTTACAGGGCACAGTAAATTACACCTTACGTAGCACCTCACATGACACCTTTTATGACACCTTACATGGCACCATACATGGCATCTTATCTGGTTCCTTACATTGCACCTTACATGGTACCAAACTTGGCACCTTACTTGTTACTTTGCAAGGTACTTTACATGGCACCTTACATGGTACCTTACTTGTCACTTGACATGGTACCTTTCTTGACACCTTACATGGTACCTTATATGACACCTTACATGGCACTTTACATGACAACTTACATAATACCTTACATGGCATCTTACATGGCACTTTACATGGTAACTTACATGGCACCTTACATGGGACCTTACATAGCACCTTACAGAGTACCTTATATGACACCTTACCTCTCGTGACACTTTACATGACACCTCATATGTCATCTTATACGGCACCTTGCATGACACTTTACATGGCACCTTATATGGGAACTTACATGGCACCTTACATAGTACCTTACTTGACATCTTACATGTGACATTACAAAGCACCTTACATGGCACCTTACGATGCCCCTTAAATTGTACTTTATATGGTACCTTACAGGGTACCTTAAGTACCATCTTACATGGTACCTTACATGGCAACTTATATGGTATCTTAAATGGCACTTTATATGGTACCTTAAATGACACCTTATATGACATCCTATTTGGTACCTTATATGGCACCTTATATGGTACCCTACATGAAAACTTACATGGTACATTAAATGACACTTTACGTGGCACCTTACATGGCGCCATATATGACACCTTTCATGGTTCCTTACATGGCACTTTATATAGATAACTTACATTGTACATGACATAGCACCTTACATATTACCTTACATAACACCTTATATGACACCTTATATGGCACTTTCCATGGTACTTTACACGAATACCTTACATTACACCTTACATGACACCTTACATGACACCTTACATGGCACCTTGGATGGTACCTTACCTGACACCTTACATGACATCTTGCATGGTACCTTACATGGTACCTAACATCACACCTTAACATGGCACCTTTCATGACACCTTACATGACACCTTACATGGCACCTTAAATGATAGGTTACATGAGACGTTACATGACACTTTACGTGGCACCTTACACGGTATCTTGAATGGTACCTTACGTGGCACCTTATATGGCACCTTACATGGCATCTTACATGGGTACCATGCATGGTACCTTCTATAGCACCTTACATATTACCTTACATGACACCCTACGTGGCACTTTACATGGTACTTTGCATACCTTACATGGCAACTTAAATTACTCCTTACATGACACCGTATATGGCACCTTAAATGACTTACATGAAACCTTACAAGGCACCTTATATGGCACCTTAAATTGTACGTTACATGACACGTTACATGACACTTTATATGGCACATTACGTGGTACATTACATGGTAACTTGCATGGCACCTAACCAGGCACCTTATATATTACCTTACATGGCACCTACCATGGTGCCTTACATGACTCCTTACATGGTACAATAAATGGCACCTTACATGGTACCTTGTATGACACCTTACATGGCACCTTTCCTGGCCACCTCCATGACACCTTACATGGTACCCTACATGGCACATTACATGACACTTTACATGGTAATTTACATGGCACCTTACAAGGGACCTTACATAGCACTTTACATAGTACCTTACCTGACACCTTACATGACACCTTACATGGCACTTTATTTGGACCTTACATAACACCTTTCATAACACCTTACATGGTACCTTAAATGGTACCTTACTTGACACCTTACATGACACCTTATGTGGCACCTTATATGGTACAGTGCGCGGTACCTTACATGGAACCTTATATGGTACAGTATGTGTAACCTTACATGGAACCCTGCCTGGTACCTCACTTGACACCTTATATGACACCTACATGGCACCTTATCTGGCACCTTACATGACACTTTACATGGCACCTTACATGGTACTTTACATGACACCTTGCCCGGTACCTTACATGGCTCCTTACATGGTACCTTACATGACATCTTAAATGTAATATTACATAGTACCTAACATGGCACCTTACAATGCACCTTAAATTGTACCTTACATGGTACCTTACTTGACACCTTATATGGCACCTTACATGACACCTTATGTGTTTTCTTATATGGCACCTTACATGGCATCTTACATGACATCTTACATGGTACTTTACATGGCACCTTACATGGATACCTTACATGGTACCTTACATGACCCCTTACATGGCACTTTTTTAAATGGCACCTTACATGGCACCTCACATGAGACATTATATAGCAGCTTACACAATACCTTACATGATAGCCTACATGACACCTTACGTGGCACTTTACATTGTACCTTTAATGACACCTTATATGATACCTTACATGGTACCTTTAATGGTACCTTACCTGACACCTTATACGACACCTTACATGGCATCTTAGATGGCACAGTACATGGTACCTTACATGGTACCTTATATGGTACTCTACATGGAACCTTACATGGCACCCTGCATGGTACCTAACGTGACACCTTACATGACACATTACGTGGCTTTTATATGGTACCTTACATGACACTTTGCATGGCACCTTACATGGCACCTTATATGGCACCTTACATGGTATCTTGCTTGACATCTTCCTTATGATATTACATAGCACCATACATAGCATCTTACAATGCACCTTAAATTGCACCTTACATGGTACCTTACTTGGTACCTTAGATGACACCTTACATGGTACCTTACATGGCACCTTACAGGGTACTTTGCATTTACCTTACATGGCACCTTCCTTGGTATCTTACATGATACCTTACATGGTACCTTAAATGGCACCTTACATGGTACCTTATATGACACCTATATCACCTTACATGGCACCTTATATGGCACCTTACATGACACCTTACATGGTACCTTACATGGTAACTTACATGGATAACTTGCATGGTACCTTACATTAACCTTACATAGTACCTTACATGACACCTTACATGACACCTTATATGGCATTTTACATGATACTTTACAAAATTCCTTACATGACAAATTACAACACACCATACGGGACAATTTATATGGCACCTTAACGGTACCTTACCTGACACCTTATAGGACACCTTACATGGCACCTTAAAGGGCAAAGTACATGGTACCTCAAATAGTCCTTACGTGGTACCTTACACGGAACCTTACATGTCATATCACATGGTGTATTATATGGCACCTTACATGCTACCTCACATGACACCTTAAATGGCACATTATATTTCACCTTACATGGTACCTTACATGGTATTTTATGTAGTACCTAACAAGACATAAATCGACACTTTAGATGGCACCTTAAATGGTACCTTAGATGGCACCTTACATGACACCTTACTTTGCAACTTACTTGGCACCTTACATGGTACCTTACATTGCACCTTACATGGTGCCTTATATGTTACCTTACATGGTACCTTACATGACACATTACATGGCACCTTAGAGGGTACCTTACATGACTCCTTATATGGCACATCACGCGAAACCTTATGTGACACCTTATATGGCGCCTTACATGGCACCTTACCTGGTACCTTACAAGGCACCTTATATGGTAACTTACCTGGTGCCTTACATGGCACCTTCCATATCACCTCATATGAGACCTTACATGACGCCTAACATGGCACCTTACATAGTACCTTACATGACACCTTACATAGTACCTTACATGGCACCTTACATAGTACCTTACATGGCACCTTACATGGTACCATGCATGACACGTTACTTGGTACCTTACATGACACCTTACATGGTAACTTACATGACACCTTATATATGACACTTGACATGGAACCTTACATGACACCTTATATGACAGCTTACATATAACCTTACATGGCACCTTATCTGGTATCTTGCATGGCACCTTGCATGAAACCTTACATGGTACCTTAGATGACACCTTACTTGGTACCTTACACGACACCTTATGTAACACCTTACATAGTAACTTATAAAGCATCTTCTATGGATACCTTACATGGTACTTTACTCGGCACCTTACATGGCACTTTACATGATGCCTTCTATGGCTCCTGAAATTGATAACTTGCATGGTACCTTAAATGGCATCTTACACGACACCTTACATGGCAAATCACGTAACACCTTTTATGACACTTTAGATGGCACCATACATGGCATCTTACCTGTTACCTTACATGGTACCTTACATGGTATCATACCTGGTTCCTTACATTGCACCTTAAATGGCGCCTAATATGGTACCTCACTTGGCACCTTACTTGGTACTTTGCAAGACACCTTACATGGCACCTTATACGATACCTTACTTGGCACCTTACATGATACCCTACTTAGTACCATACATGGTGCCTTATATTACACCCTACATGGCACCTTACATGACAAGTTACATTGCACCTTACATGGCACCTTATGACACCTTACATCACACCTTATACGGTTTATTACATGGCACTTTACATGGTACTTTACATGGAACTTTACTTGGTACGTTACATGGTACCTTGCATGGCACCTTATATGGCACCTTACATTATACCTTACTTGACACCTTACATGGTACCTTACACGTTATCTTACAAGGTACCCTACATGACGCTTTACACGACACATTTTATGGTACTTTTCATGGCTCCTTACATTACACCTTACATGTACCTTACATGGCGCTTTAAATGGCACCTTACATGGATATTGTATATGGTACATTATATGGAAATTTATGTGGCATCTTACATGGCACCCTACATGGTACCTTACATGGAACCTTTCAAGACATCTCACATGGTATCTTATATGGCACCTTACATGGTACCTTAAATGACACTTTACATGACACGTTACATGGCATCTTAAATGATATATGACATGATACCTTCCATGGCATCTTATATGAGACCTTAATTGGCACCTTAGATGACACCTTACTTATATGACACCTTCCATGGCATCTTATATGAGACCTTAATTGGCACCTTAGATGACACCTTAAATGGTGCGTTACATGACACTTTACTTGGCACTTTACATGGCATCATACATGGTACCTTACATGGTACCTTACATGATACATTGCATGGCACCTTACATGGCACCTTATTTGTTACCTTACATAATACCTTACATAGTACCTTACATATCGCCTAAAATGGTACCTTACATGACACCTTACATGATACCTTACATGGCATCTTACATGGTACCTTACATGAAAACTTACATGACACCTTACATCTCACCTTACAGGGCACCTTCCTTGACACCTTACATGGCAACTTACATGGCACCTTATATGTTGAATTTTCTTGCATTTTGAATTACCTGGTAGCTTACATGGCACCTTGTATGGTACCTTACATGGTGCCCTGCATGACACCTCACATGACATGTGACGTGGCACTATATATGGTGCCTTTTATGATACCTTAAATGGCACTTTACATGACACTTTACATGACACCTTAGACAGCACCTTAATGGTACGTTACATGGCATGTTACATGACACTATCCAAGGCACCTTACATGCTGTCTTACCTGGTACCATACATGGCACTTTTCATGACACCTTACAAGGTAACTTAAATGACGCTTTGTACGAAACGTGAGATGGCACTATACATGGTGCCCTAAATGACACCTTAGATGGCACCTTACACATCTTACGTGACACCTTAGATGGCATCTTAAATGGTACGTTACATGACATGTTACATGACTCTTCAAATGGCACCTTACATGGTACCTTATATGATACCTTACATGGCACCTTTCATGGCATATTACATGACACCTTATATGACACCTTACATGACATCTTACATGACAATTCAAATTGTACCATACATGACACCTTACATGACACCTTACTTCGCATCTTACATGACACCTTACATGATACCTTATATTGCTCCTTACATGGTACCTTATATTGTACCTTGCATCGTGCTTTACATGACACCTTACACGACACATTACATGGCACCTTAGAGGGCACCTTACATGACTCCTTACATGGTATCTCACATGATACCTTATATGACACCTTGCATGGTACCTTACATGGCACCTTACCTAGTACCTTGCATGGCACCTTACACGGTACCTTGGCAGGTACCTTACATGGGACCTTACATGGAACCTCATAGGATTCCTTACATGGCACCTGACATTGCACCGTATATGGTACCTTACATGGCACCTTATATGGTACTTTACTAGACATATTACATGGTACTTTACATGACACCTGAAATGGATACTTTGCATAGTACCTAACATGACACCTTACATGACATATTACATGGCACCTTACAGGGAACGTTACATGACATCTTACATGGTACCTCACATGACACCTTATGTGACACCTTACTTGACATCTTGAATGGCATCTTATCTGGTAACTTACATGGCAACTTACATGATACCTTACCCGGTACTTTACATGGCACCTTTTGCATGGCACCATACATGGTACCTTATTTGGCCTCTTATACGGTACCTTACATGGCATGTTACATAATACCTTACATGGCAACTTACATGGTACCTCACATGGCACCTTACATGCATACCTTACATGGTACCTTACATGGCACCTTATATGGCATTTTATATGGTACCTTACATGGCAGCTTACATGGTACCTTACATGACACCTTATATCACACCTTACATGGCATTCTATATGTTACATTAAATGATACCTTACATGACACCCTAAATGGCACCTTAAATGATACCTTACATGACACCCTAAATGGCACCTTAAATGGTGCCTTTCCTGACGCCTTATATGACACCTTACATGGCACCTTACATTGCACAGTACATGGTACCTTACATGGTACCTTACATGGTAACTTACATTTTACCCTGCATGGTACCACACGTGACACTTTACATGACTTCTTATATATCACCTTATATGGCACCTTACATGACACTTTACATGGCATCTTACATAAGCACCTTACATGGCACCTTACATGGTACCTTACATGACATCTTACATGTGACTTTACATAGTACTTTGCATGGCACCTTACAATGCACCTTAAATTGTACTTTACATGGTACCTTGGAAGGTACCCTAAATGACACCTTACATGGTACTTTACATGGCACCTTACATGGCACCTTACATGACAACTTACATGACATCTTACATGACACCTTAAATGGTTCCTTACCTGACACCATGTATGACACCATATTTGGCACCTTACATGGCACCGTACATGACAGATTACATGGCACCTCATATGGTACCTCATATGGCACCCTACATGGTACCCATGTACACCTTATATGACACCTTAAATCGCTCCTTACATGGCACCTTCCATGACACTTTACTTGGCACCTAACATGACACCTTATGTAGCAAATTATATGGTACCTTATATACTACATGGTACATCGTACATGTGACATTACATAGCACCTTATCTGTCACCTTACAAGGCACCTTAGATTGTACCTTACATGGCACATTACATGGTACCTTGAATGACACCTTACATGGTACTTTACTTGGCACCTTACATTGCACCTTACATTGCACCTTACATGGTATCTTGCATAATACCTTACATGGTATCTTACACGGTACCTTATATGACACCTTACATGACACCTTATATGACACCTTACATGACACCTTACATAGCACCTGATATGATACCTTACATGACACCATACAAGGCACCTTACATCACACCTTACATGACACTTTACATGACACTTTAAATGGTACCTTAACTGACACCTCACATGACACCTTACATGGCACCTTACATAGCACCGTATATGGTACCTTACATGGCACCCTACATGACACTTTTCATGACCCCTTAGAGGGCACCTTACATGGTTCCTTGTGTGACACCTTACTTGGCACCTATCATGGTACCTTCTATGGTGCTTTGCGTGGCACATTCCATGGCACCTTATATGTACCTACATGACACCTTACATAGGACCTTACAGGGTACCTTAAATGACACTTTACATGGTACCTTACATGGCATCTTACATGGTACCTTACGTGACACCTTACATGACACGGTACATGGCACCTTATAAGGTACCTTACTTGACACCTTACATGGCACCTTACATGACACATTACATGACTCCTTAGATGGCACCTTAAATGTTACATTACATAACATTTTACATGACACTTTTCATGGTACCTTACTCGGTACTTTATATGGTACCTTACATGGCACCTTACATGTTACCTTACATGGTACCTTACATGTCACCTTCTATGACACTTTGCATGGTACCTTACATGGCATCTTACATAGTACATTACACGACTCCTTACAAAAGACCTTACATCACACCTTACATGGCACCTTACATGACACCATACATGGTATATTACATGGCACCTTACATGGCATCCTACACAGTAACTTACATGGTACCTTAAATAGCACCTTACATGGCATCTTACATGGTACCCTACATGGCAATTTATATGGTACCTCATGCAACACCTTATATGACTTGCTACCTTATGCGACACCTTACATGACACCGTACATGGCACTCTACATTGTACCTTAAATGACACCTTACATGGCACCTTACATGACACCTTACATGAAACTTTACATGGCATCTTAAATGGTACCTTACATGACACCTTACATGACACCTTAAGTCGCAACTTACATGGAACCTTCCATGGTACCTTACATAGTACGTGATATGGTACCTTAAATGACACCTTACATGAAGCATTACATGGGAACTTACAGGGCAACCTGTATGGCACCTTACATGGCACCTTACATGACAACTTATATGACACCTTACATTGCACGTTACATGGCACCTTACTTGACAATATATATCACACCCTACATGACACGCTACATGGCACCTTACATAGTACCTTAAATGGCACCTTACATGGTACCTTATCTGGCAGCTTACATGGCACCTTACAAGGTACCTTACATGGCACCTTACATGACACCTTACATGGCACCATGCATGATATATTACATGGTCCCTTACATGGCACCTTACATGGCACCTTACATGGTACCTTACAAGGTATCTTACATGACACTTTACATGGTGCCTTACGTGGTGCATTACATGACACCTTACATAACATCTTCCATGGCGCCTTACATGGTACCTTACATGGCACCTTACACAATACCTTATATGGTACCTTACATATAACCTTACATGGTACTTTATATGGCACCTTAACTGACACCTTACATGGTACCTTATGCGACACCTTTCATGATATGGTACCTTATGCGACACCTTATATGATACCTTTCATGGCACCCAAATGGTACCTTACATGCCACCTTACATCGCACCTTACATGACAACTTACATGACACCTTACATGGCACCTTAAATTGTACCGTATATGACATCTTACTTCGCAACTTATAAGGCATCTTACATGATACCTTACATGAAACTTTACATGGTATCTTACATAGAACCTTACATTACACCGTACATGGCACTTTACATGGTACCTTACATGGTGATTTATATGGATATCTTACATGGTACCTTATATGGTATCTAGCATGACACCTTATATGATACCTTACTTGGCACCTTTCATGGCACCTTACATTAGACCTTACTTGGCACCTTACATGGCACCTTACATGGCAATTTACATGGATACCTTACATGGTACCTTAAATGGTACCTTACATGGCACCTCACATGGTGCCTTACATGGTACCTTTCATGACACCTTGCATGGTACCTTATATGGCACTTTACATGGTGCCCTACATGGCACCTTACATTAGACATTATATGGCACCTTACATGGCACCTTACATGGCACCTCACATGGATAATAGACATGGTACCTTAAATGGTACCTTAAATGACACCTTACTTGACACCTCAGATGGTATCTTAAATGGTAC
>JAUTXX010304839.1:0-13850 GCA_032273605.1 Panulirus laevicauda | reverse complement strand
ATGTTTTTACTCATATATATATATATATATATATATGTGTGTGTGTGTGTGTGTGTGTGTGTGTGTGTGTGTGTGTGGTGTACTTGTACAGACAAAGTGTCACATCAGTATCGACGGGATCGAGTCTTGTTGTGCGTCCAGCGGACCCCAGAGTGTGCTGACAACAGCTGGGACCCGACATTACTTGGTTACGACTGTTTCCACAGCTACTGCTGCTGCTGCTGCAGTCCATGTTATTGTGTCACACGGTGTGCCTTGGCCTGAGAATAAAGTGCTTTGTTTACAAACAAGTGAATAAGTCTCAGTGTACGTATTTTTAGGATAAACAAACAAGGAACTCATCCTGTGTAGGTTGTTCAGAATAACAACAGTAAACAAATTATTCATTTGTATATTACAGAACAAAAGAAAGCCTGATTATTAGAAAGACTAAGAACTCAATATGACCTTTACAAATTATTCAAGATATCACACGTAAACTTTGAGGACTTGAGACGGGAGTTCATCCCTCATCTTTGTCAAACCTTCAGCGACTGAAAAAAAAAAGGAAAAAAAGAGGATCAGGAGACTTGCTCTTGCAGCAAACTCTGTTGAAGATAAATGCTAGATTTCAAAGTGAGATTCTGAAGGGTGAAGATGAGCTGGAGTTTTCCTTCTATCAAGTCAGATTCACACCAGATGCAGACTCATCCTGCTTTTGGCCGCCCCCGTCTTACTGAACTCCGCTAAATTGTTGCAGTATAAACAGTGCGCGGTAATTTACCCTCTTGTTTCATTTTCCAGTTCAAGTTGACCGACCCAACAGGCTTAGAAAAGTTCAGATGTTGTTCTGATCTGATGCACTGTATAATGCTGTAGTAGATGATATATTGGACCCATGTTGATGCTGTGACGTGTGCTTTGAAAGACAAGAAAGACAGACACGCATCGGCCTTACGTTAGTGTGTGTGTGTGTGTGTGTGTGTGGGTGTGTGTGTAAAATACACATCGGAGTACATACATGGCACATATCCAATAGGTTAAGAGACGGGGCGACACAAAAGTAAAACTTTCTCGCCACAAGTACGTAGTGAATACGACTTGTAATCACAAATAGTAATCAGTCAGTATTAGTAGGTTACACTCAACGTTCGATACATAAATAACGTGACCAGCGGATACATGAATAACGTGACCAACGGATACATGAATAACTTGAACAGCGGATACATAAGAGCCACAGAGGCTGTAGTACAGCCATGTTACACTCCTACTCGTGCTAAGGTCACTCACGAGTGATGTAATGGTGATGACGTCCAGTATTGTTAATGTCATTCCTGATCTTCCTGAAACATTGCGATATTGATACCAGAAAAACAAGAATATTCAGATGATATCTATGTTTAATATCGTTGTAGAAGACAAGTGGTAGATAGTTTGGCAAAATAGTAAGTAAATGAAGACGATTTTTCACAAAGGATTTTTCCAAATCAGATGGAAATGTCTTTATTTTTCTGTTTTAGAAAATAGACTTTCCATTCTGGTGAAACTCTCTATTGCGTCTTTTTAGAGGATAATGAAGCGAACATTAGCCAGCGTGCATAATTAATGCAGCCTGGATCACCCGCAGCTATTGCCTGGGGCCACTCCACGACCCACAACAGCTCTATAATTCCATAATAAGTAAGAACAAATGAGGTCATTCAGGTTAGTGGCAGACTGTCAACCCTCGTGGAAAGAGCAGTTCGTGTAATATTTGGTATATTGATATCGATGAAAATTAGATAATAGTCATGAAGTAAATCCAGCCAAACGGTGAATATCAGCCCTTTATAAATATTATCTTAACCAGTGAGTCAACCGTACATAGAATTTGGTGAGACAGTGAGTTTGTTTTAACATAATACGACACTTAGAGAGGATAGGTTTACTGTGGAGTAACCTGTGTCTGAAAAGTCAGGAAAATTATATTTTTACTGTAATCCATGTGAACATGACTGTGATCGTATCCATATGTTTAACATGGGAGGAAGATACCTGAGGCCACAGGCAATGCATGAGCGAGGATATGCAATGAAATAATTGATACAATTCGCAAATACGTAATGTAGATAGTTCATCAAGTTCCTTTCAGAAGCGAACACAGATGCATGTATACATCAACACACACTCAAGAGATGTGGCATCACGAGTGTAAAACTCCTTCTCCATACAATACAAATAGATAACCACACACATATGTAGACAAAGGCTCTCACACATCACACGTAAACATAAACAGATATATGTATACACATTGTAAAAGCTGTCACAAACTGATCTGGGTATCCTTCTACGAACAGTGGCTCATTAACTAAACCTCTAATACATCACAAAACAAGTGTCCAACACACGCTCCTTAGTCTTGGTGTCTTATACACTACTTCTTCCCTCGATGTGTTTGCTGCCTGAGCAGGCACAGATGGAGTATGGGAAGGTGTGGGTCGTTATCCAGATCTCCTGTTAGACTTCCAGGCATCTGTTTATTAGACCATTACTGCTAAGGTGTTGGTCAACCTGTTTCGCTGAAGTGAGTGCTTTTGTGTGGGGCCTTTGTCTGGCGATCTGAAAATATTTTCTTCTCTCTTTTCTCCTCATCCTTAAGACTTCCATGGCTTCTATTATTCGATTTTTTTTTATCAAAACTCTCAATCTCCCCTTACAAATAAACTCCTCCCTTTCTCGGACAACAAACTCCTCAGTTTCCTTCACCACAAAGCCCGCACTTCCCCTCGCCAGAGATCTCCTATCGCCTCCTCTAGCGTAACGCCCTGAGCACCAAAGGAGCCAACAGAGAGGGGAAAACTTTGAATAGGAAGGTGGGAGCATCACTCAGTACCCCCCATATTAGGTTTAAACACTTTATTGCTCACTGAATCACAGACAATTGCAGGAAGAGGATGACTTGCTGCTCTCTCGGTAAGATATTAAGATAACTATCTTTTTCTTTCATACTTGCTCCCAGTTTCCCACGCAGCGAGGTAGCACCGGGAACAGAGCAAGAACGGTCTTATTCGCTCATATCCACTCTTCAGTTGTCATGTATAGCGTGCCAGAACCACAACCCTCTTATCATGGCTTCCCCTGACCACATTCAAACTGAATCATGAACGTACCTGAAAGTAATATAACTGATGAACACAGCTGTATCTTATATAAATGTACAATAACAGTGAAAATCATGTTTCATAAGGATACTAACATGAACAAATGAACAACACAAATGTACGCCCAGCTACGCTGACATACTAACTAAAGGATATCTGACGCTCGACACCTAGGAACCAACTTCACTAACTTTCCTGCTGAAGTTTCCACCAAGATTGCTAGATTATCACACTGCAGGGAAAATAGTGCGGTACCTGAGTGTGGACAGAATTAGATCTTGGACAGAGTTTCACGCTCGACAGGGCTTTGTAATACTCCTGGATCCCCTTCAGGCATTAACCCCATCAGGCTAGATTAGTTACGGGCTTCCTCTCATCACCAACAGACTCAGAATACCTTGCTGCGTTCTGTCCATCTGTCCGTCTGTCTGTCTGTTTTTCTGTCTGTGCTTGATGTTTTCCCCTTTCGGTCTATGTGTCAATGCACGAAGAACTCATGGAAATCGTTGATGCTGCAAAGGAGGATCAATTATACACTCTGTATATATACATAAGAGTCACTTCTTTACCAAATGGCGTCCTAGCTACGTCTCTTCGCTGCTTATCAACTGATTGTTATATTTTTTCCTTGCATCTCCCCTGATGATGTGATTATTACACGAAAGTGCACTTGGGAACTTAATGTTTTATTTTCCCCGTCGACTCGTAGGAAAGGTGTCTGGAGTAACTTACCATCTGCAGTTTTCATCCTCACTGCAGTGCAGATGACCAAGGAGCTAGAGCATTGACATATGGTCATCTGCTCTGATTCTCGCAGTGCTCTGCAATCCAGCGACAAATTAAACTCGCCACATCCGCTGGTGAAGAACATCTAGGACTAACGTGCATTGATGATATGACGACATAGGAAGTTATCCCTGTGCTGGATCACCGCTTACATAGGTATCTGTGGGAACAACTGAACTGATCAGCAAGCAATGACGGTGGCAGCTGCCTGCTGCGGTGCTAGCTTTACTCTCTCACATAGAGCAACAACAAAACCACAGATTTGAGAATGTCTTGACAATAAATGGAGGCAGAAACTTAGACAGACCTCAAACCACAAACGGCGAAGAATTAGATCAGATCGTTGCAGTTGGGTGACAGATGTTCACTCCACTCGACAAATGTGAGTAGCTAAGGATCGGACGCGCAAGATTGGGTAGTGGTTAGTTTATTGCAGGAGACAGACCTTCAATCCTTGAAGTCTCGGGTGCCATTAACAGTGGCCTTTGTTGTGGGGTTAAAGTCTGTCTTCTAAATGTTGAGAATGCTGCACACGCGTGGCATTCTTAACATCCACAAGAAAGATTTTAACTCCTTTCATTACAGTCAGTAGTTTATTGGGTGAGGACTGTGATTAATGTGAGTTGTTTTCATAAGGAAACTATTATTCTGCTGTACAATATCAAATTTATTCTCGATGGATTTTGATTGTTGATTTGTTTTAATGTTTTAGACTTCTTATAATCCAATATTTGAACTTTACAGAAAAGAGATTCGTGTGGGTTTTTGAATATTTTAGAATATCTTTTATATTTAATTCTTATGAAA
The DNA here is from genome assembly GCA_032273605.1 of Panulirus laevicauda. Classification (NCBI taxonomy): domain Eukaryota; kingdom Metazoa; phylum Arthropoda; class Malacostraca; order Decapoda; family Palinuridae; genus Panulirus; species Panulirus laevicauda. The sequence continues at coordinate 9,132 of JAUTXX010304839.1, read as the reverse complement.
GTGATATTCGCCCCTGATGACCTATGCTACTTGCGTCTCGGCAGGTTTTTGATAAACATTTATAAGTACACCGGAACCTGCCGGTACCATCGGTGACTTTAAATGCCAGACACACAAGCCTCGGACACTCCTCCATGAACACCACACGCAGAAATAAAACTGATGAGAAATTTCTGAATACTACTTCTGAGGCGGAAGTATCCGACATCTATAAGCCATTCATCCCTTACTGCTGTTGATAAAAGGCTGGGAAATGGAAAAATCCACACTCAAACAAGAGATGGTAACCCAGCCAGCAGTGATCATACCCCGTTGATAGTTGCTAAGATAACCGCTTCAATCTTCATCCCAGCAACACATCAGCTACCAACCATAAAACCAACGGGAACATGTACGTTCAAGTAACAAACAGTAATCTCTACATCGGCCTTTAAGGGACAAAAACTGAATAGATAAGGCGGAAGGTACGTGGAATGGAACCATAGACCAAAAGCTGTAAGTTAACTGTTTCCCACCAATCTCCCTTCCACAAACATTTAATGACTCAAAAGCATTCTGGCAGAGAATTAGAAGACAACAGGGTAACCCCCAAGGATTCACATTTCTGGAAGTCATAGATAAAACGGAAGAGGGTCAAGCTAGGGCGACCGTGTTCATGAACACCAGGAAATAGGTATTCAGAATCAAGCAGGGAGATACTAAAAATTATATTTGAGATTATGAAAAACAAAATACGTCTGGTTCGCTCGGAGCAGGGAAGGAACCATTTCATATCAGACCATAGAACCATAGTCTGAACACAGCTGTCCCCAAGCAACGGTCTCTCCATGAGAATTAGCATGCAAGAGACAGCCATAAACAAGAAAAACCAGATTGTTAATGTTATCATATCTACAAGTTACATCTTAAAGGTCCACAGTAACTTTTCAACATGTGCAGCATTATACTCAACACACAATACTTTCCCCGAAGGTATAAAGAGGCCAGAGGATCAGTGATAACAAAACCAGGAGTGTCAGGGAGAGACTAAGACTTTCCCACCCATATTCTTGGTAGGAGTTCTGGGAGAATGAGAAAAATTAATCTTGGATTAAGAAGGTGACTATAAAACGCCAACATGTTTTATAAAGATTTGTATGGCTTCCGGAAGGGTAGAAACACTCTCCACCTTTGCAATCGCGGCTGGAAACAAAGAAAATGCTATTCCTTGATTACAAGCAGTAAATTGCAGTCGTACATAGACATAAACAAAACTTGAACAAACGGCCTGCGATGCAGACTGTTGCAGTTAGGCATACCAGAAAAAAGAATACGGTGTAATTTCCTTAACCTGTGCACAGCAGAAATCATTAACTCGGTAACGCCGCCAACATTTGCTGGGTCTCCTGAATAAGCTGGTCTCCCAAGGCTACGTACTATCACCAACTGTGTTCATGACGTAAATAGCTGACAGTTTGGTTCTTACCAACTGGAATCTGGAGCTGGATATTCTCTACGCACATGACGGCGTTCAGGGTAGTAACTGACAGCTCGCTCCCACATCACAATGATGAGTGTCATCATCCAGACTCGTTAGATACGAAAAGGATTGGAAGACAAGAAACCAAAATAAACAAATCCCCTACAGTGGCACTGGGAAGAATAAAGTCTAGCTACGTAAACATACAGGGGATGTAGGATTACGCACCGAAAGATCTACAAAATCTTGAATCACACTATAGTATACCAAGGCTTCACAATAGATCATACCAGTAAAAAATCCGCACAACGAAACGCTGTTCTGACCAGCCTGGACAGATTCTGGCACTTTCCAGAGAAACAATAACTGCATTTGTCGAAAACCACGATTCTCTGTTGTATCCTACTCCCTGTACCCACACACCAATCACATTCTGGAACTTCATAGGATGCAAAACAGGGTCCCTCGATTGTTGCAAGTGAGAAGTACCTCGAAATCGATAGCATGAGACAACGAGTAAAGATTAAACCACTTTATGCATGCTTTAGGGAAGCATCCTAAGAAGTCTGGTAGAAACTATAAGGAAATCTGAGACATAAACTATAGACTTGTCCAAAACCTGGACAGTTATTCCAACATGGAACACTCTTGGATGGATCCTGTGGAACCTGGAAGCAAGGCGAGGCCTCAGCCATCCGTCTCTATTTACGGTGAACAATGCTTACCTTTTTTTTTTTTCCCAAAACCAAAGGATAACATCACTACATACACACCCCTAGTCTGCCGGGGGTATATAGATAAGGCACCAAAAACACTTATCCATCAAGCCAGCCACTCATAAGTAAAACCTACACCTTACACTTGTACACTATAGATATCGTAGATTTTTAAACTACACCTTCCTCCTCCAACCACTTATATTTCTCGACCTCCTAGTTAAGAAAAAACAACTAAACGTTGTTATATTTGTTGTAAGATTAAGTTTTACTTAAAATCATTGTACTGCAGTGCTTGTGTCATAACATAATTCATAGTATCACTAATGTGTCAATGATAGATCATGAAAGCATCGTGCAGCGCCCGCAGTATGGTAGGTAACTGTGTGTGATGGTTGGAGACACTGACTGACCACTTTAGGGAGTAACGGACCCGTCTTTATCGTACTCCGCACACTGTCGAGGAGCTTAACACCTTGGTCCTCTCTGTAACTAGTCCAAGCTCTCGGTGATTTTAGTCGGTCTTCCTAATCACATCAAGAACTTTCAGATCAGCCAATGAATGGTGTTACCCACGGGTGTGTGTGTGTGTGTGTGTGTGTGTGTGTGTGTGTGTGTGTGTGTGTAGTGTGATCCGGGCTCTCGTTTGTGTTTTGTAGTGTAAATTGTCTTTAGTGCGTCAGCTGCAAACAGTAACCAGGAACAGACATAAGACGCACCTGTCCAGGTTTAAAGCTGCCGGGATCTTGTGCTGTGTTTCTCTCACTAGCCTTTATGGTTGGCAAGACTCGCCAGGTTAGACGTGACGAGGCTAGTTGTAAGAGATAGAAATGATTGTAGTTGTAGGTTCCGTATTTTCATCCCTCTTAGATCTTCAGTCACAGCTTACATCGCGTAATTCTGAGCAATGCCTGAGTGTCTGAGTTTTGTATCGTTCATGCAGTTGGACAATCGGACATTCTCTAACATGACTTGAAAGCATTATTCCCGTAAGAACATGTCCTCATTGCCATAACTCACGTACACATGCGTTTCAGCATGTTATCATTTATGTACACACGCGTGAGCTTAATTTATTCACATACACATGTGAACATGAATTATTCAGAGACGCGTGACCGTTATTCACATATACACATGTAAGCGTAAACAAGTTATTCACACACACACACACACACACACACACACACACACACACGAGCTGTGATCCAGACACGTGAGCATAAGTTATTCATAGACACAAGTGTGAGCGTAAGTTATCCACAGACATATGTGAGCGTGTTATCCACGGACACGTGTGAGCATAAGTTATCCACGGACACGTGTGAGCATAAATTATTCACAGACACATGTGTGAGCATAAGTTATTCACAGACACATTTGTGAGCATAAGTTATTCACATCCATACTTGTACTAAGTTATCATTGTAATATGAAATAGTATAATTGTATGATGATACCTGTCTGAAGAAGAGAATGGCTCTGTCCACACCTGTGCATCCTGTGTGGGCTAGATATTACCTCGTCGCCCGTGGCAGTTGGTGGAACAAGTGAGACATCCAGAGCAAGTTTAAATGAACCACAAATGACAAACCCCGACGGCTGGGTCCGCCTGTGTGTGTGTACAGCACCGTCCTCGCTCACTCTAGGACCCCAGGAACCACATACACAGTGTACCGCTTGCAGCAGGACCCGGTTATCACATCTCTAATGCATCAACCAACAGTCTGTCAAGGAACATAATGAACACTTCAACAGGAATCATTATCATATATATATATATACAGTATGTTACCAGCTATCGACGTTGCACAGGTCCATTCTCTTCTTCAGACAGTTATTGTTATATGAATATACAATTTCATTTTAAGATGATAATTTGGTGCACATGTATATGTGAATAGCTTATGCTCACATGCGTGTATGTGAATAACTTACACTCACAAGTGAATGTGAATAACTTACGCTCACGCGTATGTATATAAATAACATGCTCAAATGCATGTGTACGCAGTGTGCACACGTTTGTACGGAAATAATCTTACCACGTGTGTACGTGTATGGTTAAGCACACACACGTGTGTAATGGAATGAGGAAAATTAACATTTTTGGGTTGCAACATTTATTATAATGTTTCACGTGCTGCACAGCAACTTTGATGCAACATCCTTGATCATTAAGGCATAGATTCGAACACTGGACGCCCGGCCTAGCTGATCCTTTGTAATCCGTGTAATCCTTTTGCGCTCCGGCTCACACGGTGGACCTGGGGGCAGGAGGTACAATAAACTGGCTTCTGATAACTGCAACGACATAAACGACGGTAAGGTCGCTGAACATTATACCCCTAGCCCAACCAGGTACTGCTCCCGCCACCGTGTGAGGCGGTCGGCGCGGCTAGGCAGGCGAGGAGGTGAATGTCGTTCCTTCTGACAGAGGTAATAAGGTTAGCAATAGCAATGAGACGCAAGATAATCAGGATTTAATTCTCAAAGTTTGGACTGTATTCATTCCTCAGGTTCTGAGGAAGATAAAAGTGTTCAAACGTTGAGTATTAAATCGTGTCTCACTGCTACCTTACTGCGTGGGCGGGGAGGTGGCAACAGTGAGAGCGAGGCAGCAGCATGCACCTCGGGCCGGTGTGGGTCAGTCAGTCTCCCGCGCGACGCGCAGTGCAAAGGTGACGAGCAACCTTCCCTTCCATACGTCCGAGGTGCCACCACCTCAGTCTGGGCTCCCTCGCTCCACGGTTGATCGTGCGCTGAAAGAGGTTTATTAATAGATATTGATAATATTACAAGTACAGTACTGGGTGTGTATGTAGCGTAGTTGATTGTATCAGTGTTTGAAATGGATGTTTGTTTCCACCACCTAAATTCTCTCTCCCCCACCACCCTCTCAGTATTTGTATAATAGAATCAGTAAATAAAAGCCATGCAACACAGTGCTGCAGTGTAATGACTGCCGTTGCTTAAAGTTTAACAGTTTGCAATTGCTATTGATGTGATCATTTGTTTAAATATTGTATGTTAATGCTAGCAATGTTACAAGGCGCTGTCACAGGAAATAATGACTAATTAAAGAACGAATTATCAGAATGGCCGTTGTTGCCTTTGAAATGCCCGTAATCAACCGTTGCAAGATTGAGCTCTGTGGTGACCTGTGAGTTGAACGAGTCGCATGCAGCTGTAGTGACTGACCAGCAGAGGTGACCTTTGTTAGTGTTAATGCTAGGCTCAGCTACGCTCGGATCCCGTCTTTGATCCTGAGGCACCTTCATCATGATCTAAATTTGGGCTGCTCGGTCGCCTATTTTGAATGACTGTAGAGATGTGTATTTGTGAGGCTGGGTTGGCCTTGGGTTATCTCAGTTGGCCTTCAGAGCCAACATGTGGTAACCTAGCCTAGATCCTGAAGTATCTACACGTTAAAAGGTGGTACCTCTGTGTGCTACGTGAAGCTGTAGTAACTTTGAAAGCTGCCCTTTTTTATGGTGCACTTGAATCCTCCCTGTGATAATGAGGCATCATTATGATTTATTTAAGGCTGCCACGTCGCCCAGTTTGAATGACCAGTGAAGTAAGTGTAATCTAGAAGAGCATTCAAGGCCAACATGTAGTACTTTAAAAACTTTATATAAATTTCTAGAACACCGAGGCCAAAAATCTGGGGACCTTTGATGATGCGGTTCGGCTTCCACACCACAACACAACTCTTGTCTTTTCGTCGGGCCAGAGGACACGTCTGTCTCAGAGAGAGGCGGAGCACTGATTGCTTTGCGTCGCTCGCCTCTCTCTCTCTCTCTCTCTCTCTCTCTCTCTCTCTCTCTCTCTCTCTCTCTCTCTCTGGTACAGTCTATGATTAAGTTTTGGTTATCGTGCCGCAGCATTTTCTTAAGGTGAAAATCCTTCTTGAAACCTACGTCCCTCTTGGTTGTTCACCCCATATTGTTAGTGAAGGTTCATCTCCGTAGACCCGTCCAGTGTCGGGTTCAACTTTAGTGTGCCAGACGCTACGTACTGCGAGATCTGTTTTCTGTTGTGAGTTGTTCGTAGACGCATTTTTTTGTATACATCTGTAAATGCAGTTTGCGAGCATTGCAAACACCCACATTTATGTATGAATGTGCACAGGGCTCAGATGATACTATGGCTTCAATGTTGTAGGGAGAGAACTATATAATATTTCAGTAAACTTTACCAGCGCTCTCTAAGCATGCAGGCGCGCGCACACGTTCATGTACACACACATATATATTGAAAAATATGAATAGACATGGATACATGTCTATACACATTGACAAACATCAATCCGGACAGTAGTACTGAAGTAAACTTTTAAACGCCAAAACTATTGATCATGGATCATGCTCGGTAGATAATTATTTAAAAAAGAGAAATACTGTTGGAGTGATTAATCAGGAATCTGAAATACGAAGATCAATAAAGAGGTGCATATAATATTACCAACAAGATGCCTAGTTTTATAAACAGTGAAGTGGATACGATGCTCACTCTTTCTAACTCCCTGGTCAGACCTCATCTGGAATTCACTTTGTTTCTGGTCATCAGACTTGATTAGAGATAAAGAAAACTAGAGTGAAATCAAATATGAGCAACGAAACTAATGCACTAAGGAATAACACGTGACAAAAGACTCCGAGATTTGAAATTATTCTCTACAATAATCATCAATCCAGGCAGATGTAGTGAAAGTTTTCAGAATATAAGTCGTAATAGAAGCTTTCAGAATATCAAGTTATCTCCACAACATGACGTACGAGAATTTCTCCAACTTAACGAACGAGTATTTCTCCACAATTTGACATACGAGAATTCCTCCACTTAAGATAGAGGTTCAACGACTACTATTAACTATGAAATGAAATGGAAGTGGATATAGTAAGCAGTTCGGCAAATTTCATTTTCATTTGAAGAGCTGTAGACCAGTGAAGTGCGCCAGGTGTTGTGACTGTGGTCACTGTCATTACCTTCCAGTCAAGACAAATGCTTCCATGACATCTGTTACAGTTAAGTAGGAATGTGACAACACTCTCGTTACCTTCTAATTAAGACGCATGCTTTAGTGACGTTACAAGGTAACAGCAATGTGACAAGACTCGTTACCTTTCCATCGAGACTAATCAGTGCTTCAGTGATATGTGTTACATGGTAATAGGAATATTGCAAGATTTTAGATTGTTAAACGATGAAAATTTTTCTGTTTTCAAGCTGACTCTCAGAACAAGATTCTATTATAGTGGGAGATTCTAACATACCGGTATCTAAATGAGGAGAATCCCTTTCCAGTAGCTCCGGGCGCGTGGACTCTACCTAAATTTGCTTCATAGTGCCTTAATCCAATTAGCTGAGAAACCTACTCGCCGTGAAAATAGATTTAGTTGTTGCTACAAATGAGGATCTCGTTGATAATGTTGAAGTTGGAGTAAAGTTTGGTACAAGTGATCACCGGCAAATTAATTTTGAGGTCGCTTTCAACACTAATGTGATATTGGTCAAAATGACAGTCGCGAAAAAATACTGGATTTTAAACGTGCAAATATCAATGATTTTCGCATTGCTTTTTACATGCAAACTTGGGATGACCTTCGAAGCAGCAGAGGGAACATACGTATCAATGCATAGTAGACGGTGTATTTCTAAAAACCAAGATGGTGGAACGGTGATATAGAGAAGTGCCTGTTGTCTATGAAAATAAGTTGTTCATAAGAAACTCGGAGAATTCCATAACCAACATGATACAGTAAGGTATGTAAATTTGCGTAGAGAAAGTAAGAGAGTTATACAACAAAGTAAACGTCAATATGAAGGGTATATTGCTGAAAATAACAAAAGAAACCCTAAATAGATTTACAGTTATGTTAGAAGCGAGAATCATAACCCAGTCACAAGTTCAATTGATTACGGAATACGGTGACTTGGTTCAAGGCAACAAAGTCTTGGCAAAATATTAAATGATTTTTTTGCATCTGTATTTACGATCGAAGACAACCCATGTCCGAACTCAGTCTCGGTGATAAGAGAAGGGAACGCTCTTCAACAATGAAAGAGGCGAAAAATGAGGTAGTTAAGCCCTTTACAATAAGTCACTTGCTACAAGAAAAGTTCCAGATGAATGGAAGTTTGCCGATGTAACACCAGTATTCAAGAAATGTAATAAGTCTCTGGCCAGAAATTACTGTCCATTAGCTTGGCGTCTGTAGCTGGAAAACTTAAGGAAACCATCATTCGAGATAGAATTGTAAACTATTTAGGGGACCACCACTTGATAAACGATTCTCAGCATGGTTGGCGATGAAGTCGCTCATTTCTAACAAATCTGCTTGATTTTTTTTATGATATAATCAACATAATGACGAAAGTAAGGCGGTTGATGGCGTCTGTGTAGAATTGCGCGTGATAATCTCTGGTGACCTAAAACCAGATAAGCGGTGCACAGAAGTGGTGAAAAGAGCGAAGAAAATTACTTTATATGAATTTTGGAATTCAAGTCTAGGGAAATCATCCTTACCCTTCAATTAATTAATTCGTCCACGTCTTGAATACTGTGTTCAGAGAAAATGGAGAGTACAGCGTCGACTGAAAAACAGATCCTACGAGATGAGGCTAAACGACTTGAATCTATTAAGGTTAGAAAAGAGGTTAAGAGATGATCTAATACAAGTATTCAAAATGGTCAAAGGTTTTGATATTCTTGATTTATCAAGTTATACTTGATTCGTCTGATTTTACTCGTAGTGGTGGATACAAACTCGTAGGCAAACGAGTCACTTCGAATGAGGCGAAGTACTTTTCTTCAACAGGATTGTTAACATATGGAACGATTTGCCACGCAGAGAGGTTGAAAGCAGTGCTGTAGATACGTTTAAGAATAGACGTGATTGATAATTCGCTTCAAGTCCACAACTTTCATTATTTGAGCCTCCATAGTCAAAA
>JAUTXX010304620.1:0-13851 GCA_032273605.1 Panulirus laevicauda | reverse complement strand
TCCCTCAAAGGCCCAGTCCTCTGTTCTTAACGCTACCTCGCTATTGCGGGAAATGGCGAATAGTATGAAAAAAAAAAAATCTAAGCTGAGTTATGATGACATAGAGCAAGATCACTAATCCTGCCACAGAGGATGTAAGATGGTTCTGAGCATCATATGAGCTCCCCATTGGTAGTTGCTGTTTACAGCATACCACCACTTGGTTTTCCTTGCTTTTCCATCATTGTTTTACACACAAAACTTTTTCCACATTTTTTGAAAGTTTTATCCATGACATAACCATACCAAGTGAAGATTACTTATGCCGAATGTTTAATTTTTAGGTTGACTTTGGGTTTAGCAAAAAACTTGGACCTAGTTCCAAGACTTGGACTTTCTGTGGCACTCCAGAGTATGTTGCACCTGAAATCATTCTGAATAAAGGCCATGATAGAGCAGTGGATTATTGGTCAATTGGCATTCTCATGTATGAGCTGCTAACTGGAACGTAAGTAATATGGGATTGTTTTTGTCCATATTTGAAACATGATGTATTTCAAAGCGGATTTTTCCGTATGAGTAGATTTCACTTTCCAATGCATGCATGTGTGTTTTCTACTATTTGCTGATAACTGCAAGGAAAGTGAAATGCGATAAGTTCCTAAGTGCACTTTCATGTAATGATCACATAATCAGAAGAGATACAAGAATGAGATAGAAGATAGGAGACAAAGAAGTCAGTTGATATACAAGAGAGAGACATAGCTAAGAGGCCATTGGTAAAAAATTCTTTCTACCCCACCCACATGTAGACTGCTGGCATTCTGTGCACAAACATACAATCTTTCCTTGCCATGTGCATCACTTGACTCTTCTTAACTCACACATCTCATGCTGTGTAACATAAGATTTTCGTGTGGTGAGTACTGTGTGCTAGCCCAGCCTTTTGGTAAAGAGGTATGACCAATAAATGGAAGAAGTAGTTAGGAACATTAGGTAGAAGTAATAAGCAAGAACGTTAATCAGAAACATTAAGTGGAAATAGTAGGTTGGAACTTAAGTAGGAACATTAGGTAGAAGTAGTCAGTTGGGACATTAGGTACAAGCCTCTGAAAACTGTGGTAGAGTTGCCATCTGATAGTGGCCCGTCAAGGGTGAAGCACTAAAGCCTAATAACCATCTCTGGCGTTCATGGTGATGGAGACTCTTTTTCCTTGACCAACCCTTTAAGGAAGTTCCTGGAGAGAGTAGATGTCGGATATACAGATAGATAGAGAGATGGCTTCTTACTTTTCACCAAATACTTTTCCACTCTCATTCTCACTGCAAAAGTCTGATCCATGCATCTCCTACCTTTCTCAAAACCCCATCCCTCCTCACTTATTCTGCATTCAGTCTCTTCCATCACTCTATCAATCAACATTCTTTCATACGTTATTCATGGTACACTTAATGGACTTATTCCTTCATAATTGCTCTCTACGTTCTAAGTGCTTTTTCCTGTGAATAAAGAACAATAATAGCCTTCACTCAATCCTCAGGCACAACCTGGTTCCATGCTAAGTTACATATCAAAGGCATCCTCACTGTCACACTTTCTCCTCCATACTTCAACATTTCAGCTATAATCCCATCCACACTCAAGGTGCCTTTCCTATCTTCAGTTTCATTAGTGTCCTTTTTTACCTTAATATATCTATCTTTCTATATCTCTGATGCCCTTTCCCTCCAGTAACTCTCATTAAGAGGGTGGCCACAATAAAAGCCTCCAATTATCCCTTTCCTTATATTCCTCCCTCACATACACCATTCCATGCTTTCTTCCCCAATTTTTCTCCCTCCATTACTCTTCCACTTTATTCAGCCCTCTTATCTCTCTTCTTGCTATAGGCCCCTGCACTTGTGTCCTTTTCCTTCCATCTTCCTAACCCATGCTTGTAGCAACTGCTGCTTCATCTTTTCCCACATTCATCAGTTCTTCAAAACACTCTTTCCATCTTCCTTTCACTTCCTCCTCCTAATTCAGCAGCTCCCCTTCCTTACTTCTTACATTTACATTTCCACTCTTACATCCACCTCTTTCACTTCCTTCCAGTACAGTTTCATATTTTCCTTAAACTTTTTACCCAGCTTTCTTTCAAAATCTTCATCTACTCTTTCATTGCTTCCTTTCTCTCAGCCCCTTTTCATGACACTTACACATCTTATATTCTTCCCTTCTCTTTTGTTGAACTTCCAGTGGTATATTCTTTTTGAGCAATCCACCATATACAAATAAACCCCAAATAACTTCAGAAGGAAAAAATTTAAAGGCAATAGAAAAAACTTATGACTTAAAACCTGAAATGATGATCATGATAAATGACAAGGCTCAAACTATAGACAACTGAGTTTAGGGATTTAGATGAGAAAACAATTTGAAAAAAAAATTGTACTTGGCAGTCTATCAAACCATGTTTTTCCACGTCCAGGTTAGCATCTGTTTCTACATTGTGCAGTGACTTAAGCTAAGAAGGTCCATTCACATGTCCCATAGTGTGAGGAACTGTAGACCATGATAAAAATATCAAGAAAATATAATGAATCCCGTTAGAAGCTAAATGTTACGCGTGAAAAATTTGTGAGAAGAGATTTGATCTTAGAGCTTTAATGTTTGAAGCACCACAGGACCATATAGACTTAGAAGGTGGTAGAGAAAGGATAGAACCATTTTGTGAGATTATCAGTTTTTTCAATGGCCCTCTCAGTGCTTTTCAAATTCTCATTTCTTAGTATAAGCAAGTAGCAACAGCCATGCAAATTTCACGTAAACCTATAAGTGTTATTGATCTTCAAGACTTCAAGATGTGTAGATTGTTGTTAGATATTATCTTATAACTGTAGAAACAGACAATAGAAAGTGTAGAACATTTGATCTTTGAAGTTCATAACACACCACACTATCAATAATGTTGCAATCTTGATATCTTACTTCAGATTTTGAGGAGGTATAATTATTGGATAAGTTGTGGATGGTAGGAATATGAAAATGAAATTTTCAACCTTTTAACACTCAGTGTTGTCATTATACTGCCAGTTATCATTCAAGTTTTAATGATATTTTTTGTATATCTTGACTTATTGTTAATTATACCTTAAAACTCAAAACTAGCACACTATTCTCTCTTGAAGCTAGATAGTAAAAATGTAGAATTCTCATGCATTGAGTATATTAATTAGCTCTTAATGCTCTTGCAGTTAATTATTTGGTAATTTTCTTTTTCTTGCAGGCCACCTTTTACTGCTTCAGATCCCATGAAGACTTATAACATAATCCTAAAAGGCATTGACATGGTAGACTTTCCACAACATGTAACCCGTAATTCTATCTCATTGATCAAGAGACTTTGTCGTGAGAGCCCTGCAGAAAGACTTGGATATCAGCGAAATGGCATCCAAGATATCAAGAAACACAAGTTAGTTTTTCAGGAATTGAAGTTTTGTGTATTTTGCTTTTTGCTTGTTATGGAAAAGGTCATTAAACAGACATAACAGACATAGTGTTGATGAGTTACATATATTCATAGAGTGTTGTAGAAAATTGTCTGCAAATGGTGTGGTCAGACCACTTGCTTAGCAATAGTTATATTTGTCACCCAGAGACATGAAGAGTCTGTCTAAGCTAAAAATGAATGTGAAGATGAACTGCAAGTTGCAGTGTTGATGTAATTGGAATGTCTCATTATAGCTCACTCATTTTGAAATATGATTTTTATGAACTAAACAAAAAAGTCATCAGGCAAAGACTCATATTGTTTCTTCAGCTTTCAGATACCCAGAAGCGTAATCAAATTAATTTTTTATCAACTGTATTTGAATTATATGAAGTAAAATTTATAGAAAAAAATTCTCATTTAGAGTAAAAGGATGATGAAGACCTTCATGAAAAAATCTACTCGAATATTAATGCTTAAAATTCCAGGTATTCGTTAACCCCTTGACATCAAATTACAACCAAAGTCATAACACACAGTAACTTTCTTCAACATGAAATAGATCTTTAATCCACAAGTGTCAAAAAACAGTTATCACACCCCAGTCCACTGACACTCTCCCTACCAGGAAATGGAGCCAGTGTTCTGTATGGTGACACATGGTGGCTGGCCGAAATTTAATCAATATACAGTGACTTTTTCAGCTGACAGCCACCATCCATATAGCAATATATTTATTGCCCTTTTCTCTTTTTATTTTTTTTCACTGTTACTTATGTAATCCATGGATGTTATAATCTCAAGATATGCTGCACATGTGTGTGTATTGTGTTATAATGTTGACTGGTTGGTTAGGATTTTCATTGCATGCTTTGGTGCCTGAGGATTAGCAGAATCTCTGTATATTACCATTGTATAAAGCCAAGTGAGAAAAAAGTGAATGTTCAAATTACATTGGTATAAGTTAGTTGAATGTACCTGGGAAGTTGTATAGGAGAACGGTGATTGAGAGGATGGTACCATGTACAGAGCATCAGACAAGGGAGAGTAATGTGGTGTCATGTATGTATGATTTTTGGATCAGGAGGAATTTTTTTTAAGGTTGATAGAGATGCCTTGTGGAAGGAGTTATCATCAAGAGAGTAAGGCTATGAGCAGGTAGGAAGAGAGAAGGGTGAGTGGATGTAGGAGAAGGTAGGTTTGCATCATGGGTGTATGTGATGTCACCATGGCTATTGAATCTCTTTATGGATAGAGTTGTGAAGGTGAATTCGAGGGTCTTGAAGAAAGGGGTAGGTCTTTGTTGTGTTGAGGGAAGGTGTTCCTGGGAGGTGTCAGACATAACAGACAGTTGCTGCTTTTTGATGGTATGGTGCTGGTGGCAGATTTCTGAGTTTGGAAGTGTGTGAAAGAAGACGGAGTAAATGTGAATAAAAGCATTAGGTTTTGGTAGAGAATGATAGGTTAGTTGGATTATGAGTTCGAATAGAGGAACCTGGAGAAACTGGAGAATTTCAGAGTCCTAGGTGTAGACATGGCAGCAAATGGAGCCATGGGAGCTGAAGTGAGCTGCAGGGTGGGTGAAGGGGTCAAGGTTCCTAAGTGCATTGAGGATCTTGTGGAAAGAAAGGTCACTGTTTGTAAGGGCAAAGATGAGTATGTTTGATGGTATAGTAGCCCCAATGATGGTGTGTGGATGCAAGGCATAGGCCTTAGATAATAAAGTGCAGAAAAGGGTGGATATGTTGAAAATGAAATGTTTGAGGACAGCATGTGTTGTGAGGAAGGTTGATAAGAGAAAGGTATGACTAAGAGGATTATGTATGAGAGACCTGAAGAGGGTGGGCTGAAATGTTTTGAGCACATGGAGAGGAGGATGAAGAGGGAAGTGGAGGAACAGGGAAAAGAGGGAAAGGATGTAGTTAAAGATGCTAATAGGTAACGGGGCCTGAACATACTGGAGGGTGAGGTATGCATGATATACAGTGAATTGGAGCAATGATCCAGTGAATTGGAGTAATGTTCTATGATACAGAGGGCGATGTGCTGTTATTTGGCTGAACCAGGACATGTGAAGTTTTCAGAGGGCCTGGTTGCAGATGAGTTTTGGTGCATTATGTGACAGTTATAGAATTAATGTGAGCAAATGAGGCTAATATTAGTATTCTGTTCCTGGCACAGGGCTGTTTAGCATCCATTAGAATTTGGGATATTGATTGATTTCTGTTTACACCCTTTGCAGTGTATTTCATGATTGTCTGTGTGTGTTATGCATTATAATGCATAAGTAAATTTTTTTTTCATAAATGTTCGCCATTTCCTGCATCAGCAAGGTAGCACTAGATGAAGAATAGACCTCATTCACACTTATCCGCTATCTAGCTATAAAGATAATATGTAAATGATCATATGCAGTCTTTTTGCCAAGTGCCCATGAGTTAGGAATGTGGTGCTGTTTAGTATTTTTTATAAACCTGATTTTTTTTTTTTCCCCCTTGACAATCTGTTCATCATTTTGAGTGTATGGAGTGAGAAATCTGTTACATAAATATGAGTGGATTGGCCATTCTTCTTCTATTTTCTGCCACTACCTTGCCGATGCAGGAAAAAGTGATTAAGTATGATAAATAAATCAAATAGATTTCCTCCTAATTAGATGTTTTCAAGAGAAGATAATGCCATATGTAGAAATTTTATGGTTTTGCCCTGATAAAAAAGTTATGAAAAAGGACCAATTGCCATTTATGTATTTTTAGGAATGCATTTGGAAATTCACCATGCAGCCAAAGGGTTGATTTCATATATATGATAGACATATGGTATAGATAAGTAGGTTCAGGGTGTTTGCTGGATATCTTTAGTCCACAGTTTCAACTGCCTGTCCACCAAGAAATATTTTATGGACCACATGTACTTGGAAAATTTATTTTAAAGCATTTCCTCTTTTGTTACCAGGTGGTTCCTAGGATTTGATTGGGATGGTCTTCGAGCAAAGGCACTCCAGCCACCAATAATTCCAAAGGTAAGGGTGTATTTACAGGATGTTTTTACATTTATCATTATGATCTTCAAAATTTTTCTTTTCCAAAAGGGTTGGAGTGTTCCAGCTCAGAGTAACTGTCATGTAAATTCAAATTCCACAAAGACTGAAAATGAAAATAAGCACAGATTCCACAAAGACTGAAAATGAAAATAAGCACATGGGTAAGTGCAAATCTCAGAGCACCAGCTTAGAAGTAATTTGTAAGATGAAGCTCTGGCAGAATCAAGAGTGCATGAAATTGATGAATTGGAAAGAATTCAGACAGACTTTACGGGTAACATTGAGGGCTTAGAACACAGTGAATACCACGAAAGTTTAAGTGAGATTGGTCCATACCGCATAGTCAGAAGAAAAGGAGATATGATAGTCTGTGCACGGTGGCAGAGTTATCAGGGAAAACTTCCTAGAACCAAAATTCTGTCAACTTGAAATAAACTGTGTACAGTATGTAGATGTACAATAATCCCCTGGAATATCTTGAAAAGGCACCAAGCAGTAAACTATGTGAGCCTTGCAAAAGATGTGGAGACTTTAAAGTTGAAAACAATGGTAATATGTGTAATGTATATATAGATAACAAAATTTAATACTGGGGTGTTGCATGGTCATAAATTAAGCATCTGAAGTTAATACTTTAGAGAAAAGCCAAAAACACTTTACAAATTAAACGGAGGGAATTGAACACATTGCCTGCCATAAAAGACAGAACAAACTTGACTATTCAGGTCAGAATAAAGAGTGGAATGTTATACAATAGTTTAAGCAAAGCATTATATTAAAAGAATTTAGGAAAATGCCCTGAGACTAAAACTTTGACACATAAGAAGCAGAATAATTAAATTTTCCAAATTTCTAAAGTTGTTCCATACTAAGATATTTCAGAGCTCAGTTAGAATTGGTGGGGAAATTCTCCAACATTTTGCCCATCTTGATTACATGGGCACAAGTGAGTATTAAAATCTTCAAAAGAAGATTGGACTAATGACATGATAATTCTGAATGAACTCAAAGTAGACAACCTTGCAATGTGTATGACAGCAAAAGGCAATAGTATTGTGAAATATACAGAATACATGGTGAGCTCTACATGCAAACCCTTCCTTATGGAAAATCTCATTTTGAATACTTGTAGGTATGTAGGTAGCCTCTCCAAAAATACTTATGTTAAATGGTGAATAATGAGAACATTTTAGTAATTAAGATATGCAGATTTTGTATGCATGGACAAAGTACAGAACCAAAGCCACAGCAGCCTTTTTCTTTCATTCATAAGCACTTTATTGATGTAAATAAGAAAATACCCAGTGTTATGCGAATACAAATATTCATTGGTAGCAGTTTCACTGATGTTAATTTCCTCATGTTCAAATATCAAAATGGTTCAAAGAAAGGTTAAACACAATAGTGGATGAGTGTATATGACATGATATGGAATGTCCAACAGGGTTGGGACTACACAAAATGTTATGGGACTAATTTTAAAAAACTAAACTGAATATAAATTTTAAACTTATACTTCTGTGGATGACATGGGTCATACAATTTAATCGGAGTGTATCCTTTTAACCTGTTGTTGTAGGACCTGCTTATGGCACAGAAATTATTCTTAGTCATGCACCTGAATGTTTTAATAATGTATTTAAGGATAGCACTCATGCTTAATATCATACTGATTAAAAATTAACCAAACCTTTCCAACTTTTTCTTAAATTTCTCATTAAAATTCCAGATTCGAGGTCCTGCTGATGCTAGTAACTTTGACTCCTACCCTCGAGATGTTGAAGTTCCTGTAGATGAACTCACTGGCTGGGACCTGGACTTTTAAAGATTATTTTGAAGATAGATGATAATGACTGTTTATCAGATTTATATACAGTAAGTCAAAAGTGAAGTGGTTTATTCTCCAGATGGGAAAATGGAGAAACTGTAGGAAAACCACAATGCCTTTACAAAATACATCATAGATTCTAGAATGCTGTATATATTGAATATTTATACAAGCTGAGAAATAAGAAAAATATGTTTCTCTAAACAGGAAAGCCTCCTTTTTGTAAACTTTGGAAATGCAGATTTTTTTTAGCACTACTTGCAGAGGATTGCAGAACTAGTGTTCCTGTGCATCATGATAGATTAATTCTTTGCTGGTGCTTCAAAAGAGACTGATAGTAAGACCAGCAGAGTGATATGCTTTCTTCTGCTACCTCCAGATATATATTTTTTTTTAACCAAATCTCGGTTTGTGAAAAAGACTTACTAACAGTACCCATGTAGTTGTGCATAACTCTGGCCACCTCAGTGAAATTATTGTGCCGAGTGGATAGAGTAATATAATTCTGTTATTTCATCAGGTGAGGTGACTTACCAACTTTACTTATCACATGATCACACATTGCTATAAAAAATTTCTAGATAGGAAATTTTTCATAAAATCATCCTATATCTGATATCATGTCAGGACAGGACAGGACAGTCTTCATTCTGTTGTTTCCCTAATCATTCTCATCAGTATGACATTTTTTGTAACTAGCAGTGTTTCACACACACACACACACACGCACGTGCACACACACACACACACACACACACACACACACACACACACACACACACACACACACAGTATTTTTTATTTAATCCAGGTCCCTTTTATGGGACTTCTGCAGCTTTGAAGCTGCACCGCAATCAGAAGATTTCTTTGGAACCAATAGTTCCTCATCAAGACTGTACTCCCTTTTGGCAGTTGATGATAACACAGCCTTACAGAAGGTAATTTTTTACTCAAATGTAACCACAAGTAGGCAACGTCAGATAATGCCCAGATATACGTAACTGTACTGCCCACTTATCTCCTGCATATTGCAGAAGGTGCCTTAGAGGGGCAGAAGCATGAGGCTGGAAATCCTCTCATACTTAATATTTCTTTACAAAACAAGGAACAAAGGAAGAAGCCAAGTGAGGATATTTTCTCAAAAGCCCAGTCCTCTGTTCCTGTAGCTACCTCATTAATATGGGAAGCAGTGAACCAGCATTTTTTCCCAGACTACCTGTTTGCCATTTCCCTGCATCAGCAAGGTAACGCTAGGGATAGACAGAAGAAAAACACCCATTCACTTACTCCCATTCTCTAGCTGTCATGTGCAGTGCACTGAAATCACAGCATCCTATCTACAACCAAGCTCCACATACCTGCCTGTTGTTTCCCTCTGCTGCTTCACATGTCCCAATTCAGTCAACTGACAACACATCACCATCTCTGTACCACATTGCTCTATTTCACTTTGCCCCATGTACACCTTTCACCCTTCTTTATGTTCAGGCCGCAAGCCCTCAGAAACCAGGGGATAGGGGAGAAAGAATACTGCCCACGTATTCCTTGCATATTGTGGAAGGTGACTAAGAGAGGTGGAAGCAGGTGGCGGTGACTGAGAGAGGTGGAAGCAGGTGGCTAGAAATCGTCTCTTCCTGTATGTCTTTCCAAAAGGAGGAATAGAACAATGAGCCAAATGAGAAATTTTCCTTGTAAATCTATGGCTTCTGTTCTTGATGCTGCCTCACTCACATGGTAAATGGAGAGCATGTACAAAAATTCTATGTACAGGTACACCACCGAATTTCCGGCAACTGATGGTTCGGCACCTCCTTTAGTCCAGACAAAATTATGTGAGGGAACTTCAAATTACCATGGCCACCAGACTAATTTAATTTACTGGGCGTTGTGTGTAGGGCGGGCTTTTTTACATTTTTTTACACTGTACTTGTTGGTGGTGATACCACAATTCTTTGAGATTCTTAGCTTATTTTGCTTAAATTTAATCCAAGCTATGGCTTCCAAGGCATATGAGAGTGTCAGTCGTGGTGCCAAATGTAAATGCCAGTCCATATAAATCCATGATAAAGTAGAACTGTTGAAAAAAAATGGACCGTGGTGTTTCAGTGCGTAAGCTGTATGACATCTACAGTATTGGTTAATAAACTGTTTATGATATAAAGAAGCAAATGGAGAAAATATTGAAATTCTATGCAGACAGCGATTCCAAGAAGCAAATGACAATTAGAAAAGTTATGAAAGATGTTAAGAGTACTGAGCACGATCGAGTGATGATGGGATGGTTTTGACAGCGTCGAAGTGATGGAGTGGACTTGTCAGGTAGCATGATAATGGACCAGGCTAAGTTGTTACATAGAGAATTCGAATTACAACATGAGCATGACTATAGTGAAAGATGGCTTCAAAGATTCAGGAAGCATCATGGAATTTCCATGAATAAAGTGTATGGAGAAAAGCAGTCTGAAAACCACAAATGTAGTGTAGATGACTTTGCGAAACTCGTAGCTGACGAGCACCTCAATCCTGAGCAGGATTATAATGCAGATGAAACTGCATTATTCTGGCAATGCATACGTAGGAAAACACTAACAACAGAAGACGAAGAAGACCCCACAAGATTCAAACAATCTAAGGACAGACTTATCACCTTAGGATGCTCAAACATTTAATATTTGTTTAATCAAATTATCTAGCAGTCCATGGTATACTTTTGACACATGGGAGATGTATAATTAGTGAGTAAGAGGTGTTTTGATGAATTATTATTATGTGACAACGGTTGGTCCGGCAAAATGGATAATCCGGCCAAGCTTTGGAACCAAGAGTGCAGGAAAATCGGTGGTGCACCAGTATTGGTAAAACAAAAGGTATTTGTCAACCCCATCCTGTGCTTTCTTTAGATCCTTAAATGCCACATATTAATCCTCCCCTTTCTTTAGTTTTTTCTCGTACAGATTCTTCAAAGCAAAATCTGATCCACACTTCTCTAACACTTTTAAAACCACATTAATAACTGTAAGCAAACTAAAGACTGATTTAAGAATAAGAAATAATTGCTTGATGTCTTCCACCAACATTTCATCAACTCCTTCCTAAACTACACCTCACCTTCAAATGGAAATGTAACATTTGCAAGCAACACAACTTAGAGCACTCAGAAACAATCACTGGGTACCTAGAGATCAAAAACTTTCAACACATACAACAAAACAAAAATTCCTTCTATACATTATAATCTTATCTCAGTATGTTTAGCACCCAGTATTTTGTAACAGCAAGAAACCCCTCCCACTCATATCATTTCATGGCAAATCACCAAACCCAAGAAGAATAAAAAGCTTATCCCTGCTTCACTTTTCAGTAGCATATAGCTATACATATTAAGCCCAGCAAGCATTGACTTCTGCTTACTTTATCCTTCTTCAGGAATCCCTTCTATCTTTATTTTGCAACTGCAGCACTGAGGAATCTGTCCATGTCCACCAGTTAGGGCCATGAGCCATAAAGTGTTGTGATGTGTATGTGTGTATGTGGAGAAAGTGCAGGGCAATTGAGTAGTAAGTCCTCACTGTCTTTTGTATGGTAGTTGCATCATAGGCAAGGAGGGTTTTGGGATATATTTAGACAATGCTTGTAGAGTGTAGGCAGGAAAATGTAACTCATGTTTGTCTGGGGAAACTGGATGTTTAGTGCTCATTGGGTTAATTTAGTAAGCATGTGTTTTACTGGAGTTATATTTGTTGCAGGTGGGGGAATTGAACAGAGTGCTATGTTGAAAAGGGACTGTATTGTTTCACTCAAGTTTTTGTGTGCTTATATTTGCCAGTAAGCCAGTGATTGTTTTAAGTGCATAATTTTTGTGCTTTGCAGATATTCGCTTTTGAGAGGACAGTAAACCAGGCGGATGAGACATAGTCTAAAGTGAAGTGGATGAACTGTTTGTAGAGGATGATGAGGGATTCTTTTTCTTGCCCAAGTCTGGTGTCAGTTAGTGTTTTGAGGTTATTTGGTTTATGTTGATGTTATTGGTATGGAGAGTGAATGTCATGTGATTGTCAGACGATGCTGGTGTTTTAGTTCAATGGGAGTGACTGCTCATCCAAGGTGACTGGAAGGAGTTTTCTGCATTCATGTGTGCCTGGGGTTAAAAGAGTGATTGAAAACATGTGGAAATGCAGACATACTGTTCTTAATAAGCCTTTGTTCCAATTGTGTGAAGTCGTTTGCATATGAAAGAACCATCATATTGGGACTGGTTTGAAGTTATCGAAGTTTGTTTAAGAAGAGATCGAAGAAAGAACTGCTGCTTGGAGAACTCCACTCTAGAGTTTGATTGTATCAGAGGTGAAGCTGTTGTGATTGACTGGCATGAGAGTAATTATGAAGTTGGCCAACCACTTTTTGTCTTTATTAAAGAGGGTGATGTCATGTATTTTTTGTGTGAGGATGTGTCACTGGATGGTATCGATTGTTTTGTTAATGTATATCACCTCTAGTACTGTGTTGAAGGGGGGTTGGAGTTGTGTGAATTCACTATACCAAGGCATAGTATTTTGGTTGGAAGCCGTGCAGTTTGAGTGAATGTGGAATGTTTTGTAGCGGATAAGTTTTTCACAGAGTTTGGATTCTGAGGATTGAAGTTATATAGGATGATAGGAGGAGGGGGACATGTATACACCATCATGACCCAATAAGAGTGAAACAGTCAGCCTCACAATCTAGTCTTGGACAGCACTCCACCAGACCATAAGCCCATCTGAAATAAACTCCTCCAATATATATAAGTTATGTGCTCATTTGGCATTCTGGACACCACCTATATCACCAACATTATGAACACTTATCCAACATCTTATAAGACACTTCATGCCCAAGATGCAACCTCCACTGGAGAGACTGATGACTTACTCCTCAGTTGTCCTATGATTACCCCACAAAAATGTACACAAAATATCTCACTACTTCTTGACTTGTGGTCCCACTCAGTAGAGATGCAACTTATACACTGGGAAAACTGTTAAAGCGCTCTTCAGTTGTCATATGATCTTCCCACAAAGACATGCACCATGCTACTTTACCACCCATTGGACATGGTTGCCGTCCTGAGCACTGAGAGAGCTCAGTAGAAGGGCATACTAGGGCAGCAAGGCAAAGGTATTGGAATTGTTATGTTGTGTCAAGTACTTGAATGAGTAGAGATTTACAGCAGGAAATATGTATGGGAAAGATAGATACATTATCTTGTTCTAAAAACAGGTGAAGGGATATTTGAAAAGATGAAATATATTTTAAGACAAATCTCTTTTTACATTTTTCATTCACTCCTTTTTCAGGTTTCAAAACCCAGATGCTCTCTTATCTGCTGGTCACACAGCTACAGGTGCCATTGCTGCCTTCCTGAAAAACTTTGCACACATGAATGCTACCATAGAGTATGATGAAAACTTGCCGGAAGAAGACCAGCGACTCAAAATAGTTCGTTGGGTTAATCGGGTAGAATCAGCAGCAGACACCATCTCCCAGCTAAC
>JAUTXX010304400.1:0-13853 GCA_032273605.1 Panulirus laevicauda | reverse complement strand
GTCACTGTGGTTGTTCAGTTTGTTTATGGATGGGATGTTGAGGGAGGCAAATGCAAGAGTCTTGGAAAGAGTGGCAACTATGCAGCCTGTGGGGATGAGAGGGCCTGGGAAGCGAGTCAGTTGTTGTTTGTTGTTGATACAGCACTTAGCAGATTTGAGTGAGAAACTGCAAAGATGATGACTGAGTTTGGAAGTGTGAAAGAAGAAAGTTGGGAGTGAATGCGAATAAGAGCAAGGTTATTAGGTTCAGCAGGATTTAGGGAAGGTTAGTTGGAGTCTAAGTTTGATTGGAGAAGAATTAGAGGAAGTGAAGTGTTTTAGATATCTGAGAGTGGACATGGCAGTGAACAGAACCATGGAAGCGAAAGTGAGTCATTGGGTGGGGGCATGGAGCGAAGGTCATGAGAGCGATTAAGAGTGTGTGGAGAGAGAGAACATTATCTGGGAGGGCAATAATGGGTTTGCTTGAAGGAATAGTAGTCCCAACAATATTATATGGGTGCGAGGCATGGGCTGTAGATAACACTGTGGGGATGAGGGTGGATGTGATTGAAGTGAAATGCATAGGACAGTATGTGTTGTGAGGTGGTTTGATCAAGTAAGTAATGAAAAGGTAAGAGAGATGTATGTTAATGAAAAGAGTTTGGCTGAGAGAGTGGAAGAGGGTGTGATGATATGGTTTGGATGAGGAAAGGCTGACAAAGAGGAGTTATGTGTTAGAAGTGGAGGGAACAAGACTGGGGAGACCAAATTGGAGATGGAAGGATTAAAGAAAAAGATTTTGATGATTGTGGCTTAAACATGTTGGAGAGTGGAAGGCATGCATGGAATAGAGTTAATTGTAATCATGTGGTATACTAGGATTGATGTACTGTCAATGGACTTAGCTAGGGCATTTGAAACATCTGGGGTACTCTATGGAAAGGTTTGTGGGGCCTGATTGCCAATAGGGAGCTGAAGTTTTGATGCATTACATGTGACAGCTAGAGAATGAATGTGAGTGTATGTGGCCTTTCTATGTCTGTTCCTGGCACTGTCTAGCTAACGCAGGAAACAATGATCAAGTATTAGAATAAAGACAATGTAAACATAGGTTAAGCAATTGCAAAAAATATCAACAGAACCTTTGGACACTTTGCCTAAACTTCCTTGTCATAATTGTTTACCTTAATTTTTAGTATTCCATTTAAGATATACAACATGCACACAAGATTGATATTGCACCATCTATTGACAAATTTCAAGAAAGAGAAGACAGACCAGGTGGTGATCTGTGCCTTCATTCAACCTCCCCATAAGAAACCATGTTAGTATATTTCCACTATAAATGTTGCTGGCTAGATAGGTTAGATGGGGTTTCCGTAACTTCTGTTTATGTTTTTACAGGTATTCAACCTATGTTATTTAACCTGTAATTTTCTCTGATATTCATAATCCTCACCACTGCCACTGTATTTGATATTGTAGAATAGATTGTGATGCTCCAAGTCACACACTGCAGTTTTTTCTGTTGCCCAAATATTACACTATTTTCAGAGTGTAGTTAAACTCATAAGTACCCACTTCCTAAAGACAGGTGACAAATAATGATAACAATATTGTATTGTTCAAATACATTAATTTCAAAGATAAGGTGAATATCAGGTGCTAGGTGAGGTTTTCACAGGCTCTGTTGGTTTCTACAAGTTTTTACCTTGCATTTATTTAAGTTAACCCCACATTTCCCATTTTTTACCCTTTTCATCATTAAGACTTTCACCTTCATAAAATGAAATAAGATACCCCAGATGATACTCTGTAACTTTTATATCAGTCTCTAAATACTACATTGCCATCAAATAGCAAAATCACTCAATACTCAAACCTTTTTGAATTGTGTGTTTAATCTGATTATTTGCTTTCTTTGTTTGTGATAATGAATGGTTGAAAAACCTGTGAAGCATCTAGGCATCCACTGAACCTATGAAACTTTCACTTTATTATTCCAACTAGTATTAAAATTTAACTATATATATTTGAAAATTACCAAAGATTCTCTTCTCTCTGAAGTCACATTATCGAACATGTTCATAGATAGGATCCATCAGTGTAGAGAAGTACATGCAGAGCTATGAGGACCAGAAAGACAATGTAGAAGGTATCATAATGATCAGCTTTCATTTCTCTGGTCTTCACGCAGAAAATACAGAAAGAAGTATCCGCAGGTCCTTGCTGTAGTGCCAAGAACGAATATTGACAATATTAAATGTACTGTAATTTATTAACACTGAAATTGTTTGTGTCCGTAAAAAGATATGCAAAGTATTAAATGTTTTATTGTTTTTATGATTATTGATAATAACTTTCTTAATCTTTAGTTCTTTAGTCAGTTTTGAGCAATATATCTTTTATGATAAGGGTTTATGAATTACCAAACATTAGTGTTATGTTTTCAGGTGAAGTTTGTAAACCAACATACCAAAATATAGTAGATGCTTTTCAGCTTCAAACAGCTGCATATGTATGATAAATCTAACCTTAACCTAGCTTAAAAAGAATGAGCATAACAAAGCTTATTAAAGGCATGTCATACCTACTATCTCATGGTCACATAGTGTCACTTTTAAATGACTTCTTAGGATAGAAAAAAGCAGTAAAACAGGCTGATCAATAGTGGAAACACCAAGATATCACAAAAGTATGGTGATGTTAGTGAAAGTCTCATTAAAGCTATCTGTTGGCACAACACTGTTTGGAAGATTTGATCATGTTTGAATGAAAAAAGGAAAAGTTCAGTGGTGCAACTTGGATTTAGAGGGTAGATCATGTTAGATTACTTTTGCATATTTTAATCCCATATTTAGAAACGCAGCTGGAAAAAGAGGCTGAATTTGATTAGGTTGTTTAGAGTAGCTTAGGTTAGGTTTGCTATTTTAAGATATTAAGAATTCAGTCGAACAGCTTATCTAATTTGTTTTCCATAGAAAAATAACCTTCCTTTTGAAATTCTGAATGCAAATTTCTGAGAATCTTGTTGATTTGACCTTTAGTACTAACTCATATCAGTGAAAATCATATTGATAAATTAGTTGTAGTAGGCTAAAGGTATAATTTTATACCATAGGAGTTTACCTTGAAGTTGAATTATCCAGTTATAGTTATGTACCGTGAAGTAGGCAGATAGTTGAAGCAGAGAAAAATTGTAGGATAAAAGCAATGACAGCAACAGCAACAAAAATGCTCAAAAAAATAACATTTTCAATATTTTCATAAATCAACACCTCATCCTTTTTGTAACAATTTTTTTCATCTCACTTTATCATACAGATCAGCTCTTTCAGAGCTAGAATATTAAGATATCCCAAATTATGGTAACTGTCTCTCCTCTCTTGTCATGGTTATGTTCAGACACCTTAACCTGAGCATTCACAGGAAATGAGCACTCTTTGCGTGGCTCCTTCTACTCCAACTTTTAGAAATTAGAATACATGGAGGTTGAGGGTTCCCTACCCCTTGCTCCCACCTCTTATAGTCTCCCTGTATGACATGCAGTGAATATGTGGGAAGTATTCTTCCTTCTCTTCTCAGGGATATGCACTTGATGAGGTGTTGCTAGACATTGGCTGTTTGAGGTTACACTGCAAGTGAAAAGTCACCTTTGGCAAAGCTGTATAATTAGTAGTACAGTCTTTTCAAAGATTTTTTCTCTCCATGCTACTAAGAGTAGGGCAGCCTTAGGAAGAAGGACCCTTTAGATAGGTCCTGTTCTCGGGGATATGCACTTGATAAGGTGTTGCTGGACATTGGCTGTTTGAGGTTACACTGCAAGTGAAAAGTCACCTATGGCAAAGCTGTATAGTTGGTAGTACAGTCTTTTCAAGGATTTTTTCTGTCCATGCTACTAAGAGTAGGGCAGCCTTAGGAAGAAGGACCCTTCAGATCAGTCCTAGATAACATTGGGATTCATATGGAAATTGGTCCAGAAGTTATGATTAAATGAACGTGATTCTAAGGATCATGATCTTTATACATGTTAACTGACCTCTTTTATCATTGTGTACAATTGTTAAGGTATGTCTCCTAAATCTAAGGATCTAATCTTTAGATATATATACCAAACAATGTTAAGATTTTGAGCTCTGTACATTGTCAAAACTAGATGTTGATATTATCAATTTGTGTATCATAAGCATTTGATATTTGGTTCTGATCTCCATATGCCCGGGCAATTCATGTTACTGATTTGATCTTTATGTATAGTCAAGAGTTGATGTTATGTGTTTACTCTTAAGAACTTCATGTAAGAATTCTGGTCTCTATAATTCCATGTCAAGGTATTTGTATTGTGTAACATTAACAGTTTAATTTAAGGATCTCATCTTGTTATATTAATAGAACTGGACTGTAGAGTTCTTGCATCAATATATTATCAGTGGTTGATATTAGAGATCCTATGTTTACTTATCATCAGTATCTGATGTTAATGATCACATCCCTATATAATGTTCATATCATTCATCAAAGATTTGAGATCAATATATTGCTAGCACATGATACTTGATGACCTCATCTTCTTGTATGATAATCATATTGTATAAAACTTTTATCTTTACCTGTCGGCAGCCCTTGATGTAAAGGGGTCTCCCCTCTATTACTGTCAGCATTTAATGGAATCTTTGGTCTTCTGTCTTTGGCAGCTTCTTGTGTTTAGCACAAGAACATGATATGGGCCTCCAAGCTTTCCTGAATGACAGGCTGCTACAACAACAGTATTAAGAACTTTACAACAACATCCATTCAACAATTATAGTCACTTTATGAACTACAGGAGCAACATCACTGATGAGGATTGTAATTATTAGAGCAGCAGCAGCACTAGCATCAAATGAACATCAATGACAGTAAGAGTATGTAGCATTAGTAACAATAGAGGTGATTGGAAAACCATTGATAACAATGGTGAAATGACAAGCAGGAAAATGAAACGTTAACAATAAGGACAAAACCAAAAGAACTTAAGGAATAGATTTCCCCTAATGAAAAGGACCATAGTTCATGTTTAGTACAATCAGATTTATACCTATAAATATTTTCATTAGCTTCATTTCATTGTCATTGTGACAAAGACTGATGGTAAAGATAAGGAAAATAATATAATTCTGTGGGATCAACTTTATATGTGCTTTCTCAAAATCAATTTTTTTCTTGGTGAAGTCACATTATTACAATAGATAGATGCATAATCTTCACCAGTCAGTCACTACCATTTCTAAGTTAACACTCTGTCAGAAGTCCCAGTATGAACTTCAGACTGGCATGTCATGCATGGACAGTCAGGGGTGTAAATTACAGTCTCTAAAATGTGCTTTAAGGATCATGTCTTTATAAAAAGAAATAACTAATTTTAGAATTTACTGTACAAATATGATTGGTTATGTCAGCCATAGTCGATAGCAACCATGCAGTGTAAGAAAGTATGCTGTTGACTGGGATGTGACTGGAGTGAAACCGCTGATGTTTTACCTGTAGAAGTGGAATGTCAAACAGATTGAGAGGAGGTTGGAGAGTGGCTTGTCTTGCAGATTATTTAAAGTTGGAGAATGTAGTCTTTCACTGTGGGTGAGAGGGGAGAGGACCTGACCTTATATGATCTCACTTTGAAAAGCAGAGGCCACTGCATATTTTGCCACACACGGGTTGTGAGAAGTCTATCTCATTACAGTTGATCGAAAGTTACCAACAGGAGGTTGGGTTAAGACCAGTGCTCCATTCACCAATCTTCTATGAATCCCACTAATCATTCCAGCTGGGGTTGTGCACTTCAGATTTAGTGAACATTCATCGGCAGTAGCTGTGCTCAGCATTATTGTTATTTTACGGAATGGCATTACAGAGTGCAAACAAGAGGAAAGTTCATAATGTAACAAAAGAATTTTAATGAAAGTTATCATGAAATGGCATATGCTCACACACTTGGATAAGAGATCTTTCAAGTGTTCACAGCACCAGAAAAGCTTTATCCAACAATGTGAACTTGGAAGTCATATGAAAGTTCATACATGAAAGAAGGCATATGAAAGTTCATACATGTAAGAAACATTATGAATATTTGCTGTGAAAAAGACCTTTTCTGGAAGTAACTTGTTGCAGCATACTGGTGAAAAGAAGTCATGTGATTACAAACCTTGCCAAAGGACCCCCAAAAGGAGTAATGTGGTGGAGCACTTGACTGTTCATAGAGGAAAGAATAGATATGAGTGTTCAAATTGCCAAAAGGCATTTTCCGAGAGGAAGAATTTTATGAAGCACATGACTATGTACAAGAGAGAAGCAACATGAATGCACATGCCAGATGACATTCTCCTGGAGGAGTAGGTTAATACAGCACTTGAATAATCATACAGAATAGAAGCAATATGAATGTTCAATCCATAGAGAGTGCTTTAGTCCAGCAGATACCTACTCAGAAAGGAGAGAAGCAGTATGAATGTTCACATTGCCATAAGATCTTCTCCCGGAAGAGTAATTTAGTGAGACACATAACTA
This sequence comes from Panulirus laevicauda, assembly GCA_032273605.1. Lineage (NCBI taxonomy): Eukaryota > Metazoa > Arthropoda > Malacostraca > Decapoda > Palinuridae > Panulirus > Panulirus laevicauda. Next base: position 7,328 of record JAUTXX010304400.1, on the reverse strand, counting down.
CTCATACTGGAGAAAAGCCACATGAATGTTCACACTGCCTAAAGACCTTCTCCCAGAGGAGAAATTTAGTGCAGCACATGACTGTTCATACAAGAGAGAAGCCACATGAATGTTCACATTGCCAGAAAACCTTCTCCCATGGGAGAAATTTAGCGCAGCATATGACTGCTCATACAGGAGAGAAACGACATAAATGTTCACACTGCCAAAAGACCTTCTCTTGGAAGGGTAATTTAATGCGGCACATGACTGTTCATACAGGAGAGAAGCCATATGAATGTTCACTTTGTCAAAAGACCTTCTCCCAGAGGAGTACTTTAGTGCATCACATGAATATTCATACCGAAAAGAAGCCATTTGAGTGTTCACATTGCTTAAAGACCTTCTCTGTGAGGAGTACTTTAGTTCAGCACATGACTGTTCACACAGAAAAGAAGTCATATGAATGTGCACTTTGTCAAAAAGCCTTCACCCACAGGAGGAATTTAGTACAGCATATGACTGTTCATACAGGAGAGAAGCGATATAAATGCTCATATTGCCAAAAGACCTTCTCTTGGAAGGGTAATTTAGTGCGGCACATGACTGTTCATACAGGAGAGAAGCCATATGAATGCTTACATTGCCAAAAGTCCTTCTCTCAGAGGAGTACTTTAGCATGGCACATGAATGTTCATACAGGAGAAAAGCCATTTGAATGTTCACAGTGCCAAAAGACCTTCTCCCAAAGATTTCATTTAGCACAGCACTTGCGTGTTCATACTGGAGAGAAACCATATAAATGTTCACATTGCCAAAAGACCTTCTCTCAGAGGAGTACTTTAGTGCAGCACATGACTGTTCATACAGGAAAGAAGGCATATAAATGCTCACAATGCCTAAAGACCTTCTCCCATAGGAGTACTTTAGTGCAGCATATGAATGTTCATACGGGATTAAAGCGATATGAATGTTCACATTGCAAAAAAGTTTTCTCTCGAAAGGGAAATTTAGTGCGGCACATGACTGTTCATATAAGAGAAGCTGTGTGAATATTGCCAAAAGACCTTTACCCAGAGCAGTTGTTTAGTGCAGCACATGATGGCTCACATAGAAGAAAAGGTATTTGAGTGTTCACATTGCCAAAAGACTTTTTCCCTGAGGAGCACTTTTGTGTGGCACTTGACTCTTCTTATAGGAAAAAAGCCAATTGAGTGTTCACACTGTCAGAAGACCTTCTCCTTGACATTTCAGTAGTGCATCATATGCATGCTCATACTGGAAAGAAACCACATGAATGGTTACATTGCCGAAAGATCTCTCAAAGGAGTAATTTAGTGTATCAAATGTGTGTTCATACTGGAAAGAGACCATATGAATGTTCACATTTTCAAAAATATTTCCCTGGAAAAGAGATTTAGTGCTGCTCATGACTGTTCTTATAGGAGAGAAACCATACAAGTGTTCACATTACCAAAAGACTTGCGCCCAAAGGCTGTTCCCCAGAAAAATGATTTAGTGTTTCTCATGACTGTTCATACAGAGAGAAGCCATATGATTATTCACATCATCATCTTTCTGGGAAAGGTTTTTAAGTGCCCCACTACAATATTCCTGCAGGACAGAAGCCATATGAATTCTCAGGTTGTCAAAAGAACTTCCTGGAAGAGTACTTCCATGCCCTACATGACTGTCCTTACTGAAGAAAGCCATATAAATGTTCACATTGCCAAATAAACCCCAGAGGAGTACTTTACTGCAGCAATGAATGTTCATACAGAGAAGAAGCCATGTGAATGTTTACATTGTCAGAAGACCTTTTCTCAGGAATACTTTTGTGCAGCATATGACTGTACATAATGAAGAGAAGTGACCTCTTGGAATGGTAATTTTGTGCGTTACATGACTCTTCATACAGGACAGAAGCCATATGAATGTATACATTGCCAAAAGACCTTTATCCATATTGTGGTTTAGTTCAGCACATGACTGTTCATACAGAACAAAAGTCACATAGCCAAAAGACCTCCCTGAGGAGCACTTTAGTGTGGCACATGACTGTTCATAAGGACAAAAGCTGTTGGAATGTTCTCATTATGGAAAGACCTTCTCCCAAAGATTTCATTTAGCACAGCACCCCCTTATTCATACTGGAAAGGAACCATATGAATATTCACATTGCCAAAAGACCTTCCCCCACAACAGTAATTTTTTCTATCACATGCATGTTCATAAAAGAGGAAAACTATATGATGTCCACATTGTCAAAAGATATTTCCATGGAAGAGTGATTTAGTGCAGCACATGAGTTCATAAAGAAGAGAAATCATATGAATTTTCATATTGCCAAAAGGTCTTCTCCTAAAGCAGTAGTCTAGTGCAGCACTTAGCTGGTCATAGAGGAGAGAAGCTATGTGGATGTGTACAGCACATTCCTTTTAATTCAGGAGAGAAAACTTATGGTATTTATATTGCCAAAAGCCCATTCCCTGAAAGAGTGATCAAGTGTGTCACACAACTGTTTATACAGGAGAGCAGCCATATGGTTGTTCACATTGCCAAACGACTCTCTCTAGAAAGAGTAGATATGTACACAGCTTGAATATTGATAGAGGATAGAAGACATGAATTTTCAAATCATCAAAAGACCTTCTGGAAGAATAGTGTTGCATATAACTTTTCATACAGGAGAAAAGCCATTTGAATGTTCACATTGCCAAATGACTTCCCAGAGGAATACTTTATTATAGCACATGCTTGTTTATAAAGGAGAGAAACAATTTGAATTTTCACAGTACCTAAAGACTTTCTCCAAGAAGAGCCATTTAATATGTCACATGATTGTTCTTACAGAAGAGAAGCTGTGTGAATTTTCACTTTGCCAAAAGACTTCCCCTCCAGAGTAGTAGTTTAATCTATTTCATACTGAAGAGAAGCCATATGAATGTTAACATTGCCAAAAGACCTTCTCAAGGAAGGGCTATTTAATGTGGCACAGCACTGCTCATACAGGAGAGAAAACATATGAATGTTCATATTTCCATAAGACCTTCTAGAGGAGAACTTAAGAGCAGCACATACCTGTTCATACAGAGAGAAAGCCATATGAATGTTGACATCGATATAAGACTCTCCTGGAAGGATAATTTAGTGCAGCACATGACTGTAGCACATGATTTTGTATTGGAAAGAAGCCATGTGAATATTCACAATGCTAAAAGACTGTATTACGGAGTAGTTTAGTGCTGCACAAGACTGTTCATACAGGAGAGAAACCACACAAAAGTTCATATTGCCAAAAGACGTTCTCCAGGAAATGTAGTTAATTGCGCTATCTAGATATTCATGCATAAGCTATATGAATGTTCACATTGCTAAAATGCCTTTGGCTGGAAGACTGATGTAATGTGGAAAATTGATGTTCATATAGAAAAGCCATATGAATGTTCCTATTCCCAAAAGACTTTTTTTGAAGATTAGTGCAGCACATGACTTCATACAGGAGAGAAGTAAAATAAATGTTCACATTGCCAAAGGACTTTATCCCAGAGAGGTGATTTAGTGGAGCACATGACTGTTCTTTTGGGAGAAGTCATATGAATGCTCACATTGCCAAAAGACATCTTCCCATAGGAATACTTTACTGCAGCACATGACTGTTCATACAGGAGTCAGACCATGTGAATATTCACAGTGCCTAAAGGCCTTCACCCAAAGGATTTATATTGTACGGCTCATTCCTGTTCACATAGGAGAGAAGCCATATGATTGAGTACATTGCCAAAAGACCTTCCCCATGAGATTCCAATTAATGCAGCACATGTTTTCCGTACAGGAGTGAAGCCATATGAATGTTCACATCACTGTTGATACAGGAGAGAAACCATATGAATGTTTACATCACTGAAAGGCCTTCTGTTGGAAGGATCAGTTGTGTGGCGCATGACCAGTCATATAGGAGAGAAGCCACATGAATATCAATGTCAAAAGACCTTCTCCAGGAGTCATCATTTCGCAAAACATATGACTCTTCATACAGTATAGAATATGTATGAATGTACATTATAGCAGAAGAACTTCATGCAGCACATAAGTTCCATAGTGGAAAAAATAATTTAAACATTCTCAGTGTCAAAGGACACTTCTGAAGGTGTGATTAATTCATCACATAGATCATTACAATCAAGAGAATCCTGGTATTTGTGTTCACTCTGATCAAGGCTTTTGCTGCAAGTCAGGTGAGATATGCCATGCATCTTGCCATGTTAATGGTCAGTGTGGCTAGATGATGTCCTTCTTTCTTAGATATGATCTGATGTCTCACTTGATGGTAGAAAAGTTTGGTAAACCTGAGGGAGTGAAACTGGAAGTTGGTAATGGTAAACAATCCAACAGAGGCAAGATGGACACTATCCAGAATAGGCCAAAATTATCTTTGATTCATTGGCAAAGCTGAGAAGGATAATGTCAACATTGTTAAGGAATAGTTTAAGTGCTGTAAGTCAAATGTGAAGATGAAAAATCTTGCACTAATAAGAACAGAGATGTTGACCAACAAACCTTGTTTTAATTGGAGAAACATGGACATGCACATCATGTCATAAACTTTAAGGACTGAGAAAACATTTTGAATGATATAGGGTTTTCATGAAATTATTTCTATTTTTATTGCTTACAATGACTACCTTTGCAGTTCCTTTATCAAGAAGTATCGTGATGGTAATTTAATGGTTATTAATTCATTTACTTTTTTTTGACATACGAGATGAATATTTATCTAAAGCCTTTATTGAAAAAGCCAGGTGTGTTAAGTGTGAGTGATAACTGGACAGATATATTTTTGATAACAAAAGATGAGGTGGAATCTGTTACTATTGCAAGTAAATGATGTTAATTCAGAAAAAATTTCACTTTTGCCACACAAGGTTTTCATCACATTTAGTTATTCGACTTTGCCTATGGTTGACTCCTATATTTCAAGTTTATGTCGCTCCATGATATAAGTGTATTTTGTGTCAGATTTTGTGTTCATTACTGTCTCTGGTGATACAGCCATTCATAAAGTTTGTGGGGGTCTCCATTTGCATGTAATTGATTATGACTACACATGATTGACAAACATAATCTTTTCTTACTTTACTACATCATCATCACACTTGGGCCATGTGTATGGATGTGCGCATTGTCAAGTCTTTATTCAGATTTGCTATCCAGAAAGGGGTGGGGACTGCACAGGCCCACACATACACAGACTCCCACAAACTTTTACGAGTGATGGTACATATGAAATTTTCATTTGTAGCAATTCCCCTGCCACAATTAAGTAGCATGATATTCAGCTTGCCTTTAAAAAATTCAGTGCATAAGAATACAAAAAAAGGAAGGAAACTGTAATAGGCATTCAGTTGGTATTATGTATATATAAAATCCAACCTTTTAGAAAGTTTTCATGGTCTTTGTGCTACTGATATGACTTAGTTACATATTTCACTCATTGATAACTCTCAAGAGGAATACTATGCTACATAATTACTCTTTGTAGCTGCATTTATCTCAATGAAAGGCATTTTTGCAAGCTCTCTCCATTATTTAGTTTTGATATCCTGTTTGTCTTTTCTTTTTGACCCTATCATCCATTTTCACATGTTATTCCCCTGTATATAACTTCTGAAAAAATGTGAATTAGATATTATCATATTATGGTAAAAATTTCTGATGATCATTACAAGTATTCTCATACTTTCAAGATAATTTACATTGTTTCTTTGTCCATTCCATAAGTAAGGTGTGTACTGAAGCTGGACAGTGTTTAAGGAGGACTCGGAAATTTATTACTAACCAATGTCCAATGTAGAGACAAGTAACTTGTTTCTGTGTTAGGATCACAGTTTCAGGGGAGATACAAGAATAAGAAAGATGTACAGCAGTCAGTTGATGTACAAGGAAGAGACGTAGCCGTGGCCCCATTGTGTTACTGAATGGAGGTGCTCGGGTTGGTGATGTCCGGGTCTGGCATCATGCCTGTCATAAGATTTTTATTATGTGGACAGGAAAGGGAATCGTTTACACATTTTGCCCACAGAACTATCCAGTTTGTATAGACCTTCACTAATATTAATGTTTCAATTCTTTGTGTATTTGATAATAAAAGAGTCAGTGATGTTTCTTGTGTTAGAGGAGGTACAGGTAATAGCTGAATAGGTGTTACTCCAGTCAGTGCCGTGGTCATAATTTTTAACATGATTAAACAAAGCATTTGATTCTTTTCTTGTTCTTATACTATTTTAATGTTGCTCAAGTCAAACATAAAGATCCTTACCAGTCTGCCGAACATAAAAAATATTACAGTTTTTACAAGGTATCCTGTAAACAAAGCGTGCAGAATTTTCTTGTGAGGTTTTGATTGCAATATTCTTTATAGTATTTTTATTGCTCAAGGCCGAATTTATATTAAAGGATTTAAGCAACCTGGGAAGTAATGTAAAATTATTAAAAGGAAGAACTAAAAGATTCTTGGTATCAAGGGGAGGTTTGAGTTTAACTTTATAAAATGATTTCTTTGCCCACTTAAGGATTTATCAATGAAAGATCTAGGATAATTTAACTTGGATCCAATAGAATATATCTTCTCAAATTCATCATCAATAAATTCCGGACTGCATATGTAATGCCCTTAGAAACATTGACAAGAATGACAATAATTTAACTGTCTTGTTGAGCTGACTAATAATGAATATATGAACAAACATTGGTGGGTTTTCTATCTATGCTGAACTTAAACATGGTTCTATCCCTATCAATTATGCAATCTATAAATGGTAACATACAATTATTTTCCACTTCCACAGTAAAGTATATTGAAGGTACTAAATTGCTGAGTAAAGGGAGAAATGTTTGTAAATTTTAGTTTGTTGGCCAAACACAAAGATCATCTACATACCAAAACCAAATTGCCTTAAAGGGTAAGCTATCCTTTATTGATTTTGCTTCAAACAGTTCCAAGTAAAGATTACTTAATAATGGTGAAAGAGGGATATCCATAGCCATACCAAACTTCTTAGCATAATATTCTCTATTAAATTGAAATACACAGTCATTTATACACAATTTTGTCAATTCAATAAACAGAGTTAGAAACAGGTAACTTGATATTATCCAAGACATCAACCAAAAATTCTAAGAGGTCATTAACTGGAACTTTTGTGAATGAGGATGAAATGTCAAAACTAGAGTTGAAGTCAAAATCAACATGGATATGATTAAGCTTAACTAAATCGAGTAAGTAATGTAAGGGTAAGAGAGATGTGTGGTAATAAAAAGAGTGTGGTTGAGAGAGCAGAAGAGGGTGT
>JAUTXX010304292.1:0-13855 GCA_032273605.1 Panulirus laevicauda | reverse complement strand
GTAAGTAATGTAAGGGTAAGAGAGATGTGTGGTAATAAAAAGAGTGTGGTTGAGAGAGCAGAAGAGGGTGCTTTGAAGTGGTTTGGTCGCATGGAGAGAATGAGTGAGGAAAGATTGACCAAAAGGATATATGTGTCAGAGGTGGAGGGAACGAGGAGAGGTGGGAGACCAAATTTGAGGTGGAAAGATGGAGTGAAAAAGATTTTGAGTGATCGGTATCTGAACATGCAGAAGGGTGAAAGGCGTCCAAGGAATAGAGTGAATTGGAACGATGTGGTATACCGGGGTCGACGTGCAGTCAATGGATTGAACCAGGACATGTGAAGCATCTGGGGTAAACCATGGAAAGTTTTGTGGGCCCTTGATGTGGAAAGGGACCTGTGGTTTTGGTGCATTACACATGACAGCTAGAGACCGAGTGTGAACGAATGTGGACTCTGTTGTCTTTTTCTAGCGTTACCTCACGCGCACGCGGGGGGAGGGGGGTGCCATTTCATGTGTAGCACGGTGGTGATGGGAATGGATTAGGGCAGCAAGTATGAATATGTACATGAGTATATATGTATATGTCTATGTACGTATACGTTGAAATGTATAGGTATGTATATATGCGTGTGAGGGCATTTATGTATATACATGAGTATGTGCGCGGGTTGGGCCATTCTTTCATGTTTCCTTGTGCTACCTTGCTAACACGAGAGACAGCAACAAAGTATAATATATAAAATTTTATTTATTATCCTTGGGGATAGGGGAGAAAGAATACTTCCCATGTATTCCCTGCGTGTCGTAAAAGGCAACTAAAAGGGGAGGGAGCGGGTGGCTGGAAATCCTCCCCTTTCTTTTTTTTTAATTTTCCAAAAGAAGGAACAGACAAGTGGGCCAGGTGAAAATATTCCCTCAAAGGCCCAGTCCTCTGTTCTTAATGCTACCTTGCTAATGCGGAAAATGGCGAATAGTATGAAAGAAAGAAAAAGAAAGATTTTATTTATATGGGAGCCCTAAATATATTTGATATTCTGTAAGCTGAAACCACTAAATTTTGTCAGAAAGATTCAAATGAGCTTCATCAACCATAAAACATGACTTTCAACACTGCAACTTAATAACTTCAGTGACAACAGAGGAACTTTGCAACTCAGTGCAAGTCTGCTCCTTAATTGTTAGATGACAGAGGAAATTTTCAACCCAGTGCAAGTTAACTTCTGAATGGTAGATGATGTTGAGGCAAAATGACTATACAGAACAACTTTGTGTAGAAAACCACCTGTAGTTAATATTCTAAAATGTGAAACCACTATACCATGTCAAAAAGAGTGAAATAAACTTTTTCAGTTTCACAATATCTAAATCTTTATATATCATTCTTAACGGTAAAGAAACCTGTAAATGCAATATACCTAACAGGAAAGAAGCATTAACATTTAAATCTATGAAGAACATTCACTAACCCTGATAGGCACTGTGCATGGTGACCATTTCATTCATAGTGTTGTAGAAGTCATGAACTTGTTCACCAGACTCGTCCACAGACTGAAACTCCACACTGTGTAGCATTTTTTCAACAAAACTTCTTATTTGCTTTCCGATTCCCACATGCATATCCTTGTTGAGTGTCTGTGGATGTTGGTGAACTTCATATAATATTTCATTTTCTATCATATGCCTGAAATATTTTGAAAAAAAAATCTCCAAACACTAAACATGCACACACTTCCTCAATACCTATAGCTTTCTTAAAATGTTCACAACCAAGTAAGCAGTACACAGAAGCCACCAAAGGAGTAAACCAAGTTTTTGGATTCATAGGAAGTGACTTCAAATTCAAATATATGAAAATCATCCTTACTCTTTACAAGTCATAGGTTCATCCCCATTATGAACACTGTGTAAAAAAAAAAAAAGAGAGAGAAAGTGCAGCGTTGGGCTACCAAGATGATTCCTGAGCTAGGACACAAATCCTACGAAAACTGACTAATCAATTTGGAACTATTTAGCTTAGAAAAAAAAAAGGTTAAAAGGAGATCTAATCGAGTATTCAAAATCATCAAAGGCTTTGATAATCTTTATCTAAGAAATTACTTACGATCTGATTTGTTTGATTTCCCTCACAGTAATGGATACAAACTTGTTGGCAACTGTTTTACCTTGAATGGAGTGAAGAACTTTTCCTTCAACAAGATTGCTAACATATGAAATGAATTACCAATTAGGAGGGGCTGAAAGCAGTACTATAGTAACCTTAATAACTATTTTGCTTAAAGTCCACAACTTATACTATTTGTGGCTCCACAGATACATTAATAGTTTGCATGTTACTCACTCTGAACATTAATACATGAGCTTCTGATATCTTCAATTATCACAACCAGCTTCAAAAGTATCCAACAGCTGTTGCTGTTTGAATTTGTAAGTCCTCTCCCTGTTCACAACATAGTACCACACTGTCATTGTTTTTCTGTTTATATTAAAGCTAAACCCACTGACTGACAGAAATGGCTTTTGAATGACACTAAAAATATATGGTGGTGAAGGATTACTACATACTACAAGACTGATATTTTGAAATCTATAAAAACTAGAACTTACTAGTTATTCAGTGCTATTTAACATGATAAAGATATCTAAAAACTTCAATTTACTTGACAGAATTTTCTATTTTTGCTCTTTCAAGATATCAAAACTTAAAACTGGTTAAAAATTATCAAATATTTCTACATTCTTTAACGAATTCATTAGTCTATCAATAGCAAAATGTTTTGTTTCATACTTGTTTGCCATTTCTGCATTAGCAAGATAGCATCAGGAGAGAAGAAAAGGACTTGTTTGCTGTTAACATTATTATCTAAAATTTTTCAAATACTTTTATTACATAATTCATATATGATCTAAAGACTCCCACATTATTTGCATTCTGTTAGAACATGTTCCAAGATAATATCAAAATTCCAGATGTCACATATTGGAGCAAGTCTCCTCTCTATTAAACGACCAAGGGTCAACAAGGTATGATAAGTCCTTATTCAACAACAAAGTCTCTCAAAATGGCGATTCCTGTTGAAGAAGGAGTGCCATACTCCAAGTCCCAACAATCATGATATTTACATCTAAAACAATTATATATTCTGCTCATAAAATCATTGAGGTAAAACTCACATATACAGATTGCTAGATATAGCTGCTTTTGCCTTAGCATCTGCTATGTCATTTTTTCATGGTTAATATCTAATGTCCAAGACATTAGTCGAATTCCATCACTTTAATACTTTGAGTGGATTCTTATAATATAATCTTGGAACTAATGGACACGGGGCATTGTGTGATACCGTTTAAAGTCCACACTGAGAATCAAGAGTAAACTGTAAATTTCATTTCTGGAGACTGTTCATATAATCTAAGTGCACCATGAATACTATACAGTTCTGCGGTAAATATGGAAGATTTTCTTGGTAGTTTTTCGAAGAGGCTCTTCTTCAATAACTATAGCAAAACTTAAACCTTCATCACATCATGAGCCATAAATAAATATCTTTATTCTATTTGCATAAATAGTATCATGCTGAGGGGATTTACAGCATGTTACTACAAAAGCAATGTTGCTTTTGTATCCATTTATCCAGTTTCTGCAAAGTCTGATCTCAAGAACCTCTAATGAGGGAACCAAGCAGGACCTACTTTTTGAAACAAATTTATTTTGTCATCATTCCCATTAACGACTTACTTTATTCTTACATTAGCCCTTTAACATGCCTAAAAGATCTTCAACACCTGAATCAACATCTACAAATGAAAATCTACAAACTTTAAATTCTTGCCACAATTTCAAGGATAAATACAGAATATGGTTAAGGAAGGAAGCACCAATGGTGTCAAAAGCCTCCAAAGGACAATCACTTTCAGCTACCCTGGAGATACAAATATAGGAAAAAAACAAGAGAAAGTAGATGAAAAAAAAGGATTTATTACCTAGTCCCTGAACACTTGCAATCACCTTCAGTCAAAACATTCAACTCATAATAGGTAAATGAAAAGGTAAACTGTATCTTGAAAATACTTTCTCTATACAATTCCTTCCATAGGTTCCTACCTAATGCATGTGTTGATAATCATCTAAATGCTCAACAACATGAGAGAAAATAGCTGAAACTGATGGATATCTTGACTAGCCCCTGAATGCTCACAATCATTTCTAATTCAAAATATCAAATTTTTAATTTCTGAATAATAAGGTAATCTAAATTTTTCATGTACTTTTTATACACAATTTTCTCCTTACACTTACACATCAATCAAAACCAATCTACATATTCAGGAAAATATTGCAAAAAAAAAAAAAAAGCTGAAACAAGCACATTTATTACTTAGTTCCTGAGCACTAGCAACTGCTGTTGCTTAAAACAATTCATACAATTTTTTCTATCCATTTCTCTTCAGTAAATTCTTACCTAATGCCTGAATAAATAATTATCCATTCATCTTTCTACCTATCTATCTAACACCCATTCCCCCTGGGTACTCCCATTAAGGGAGTGGTCACAGCAAGAGTCTCCACTTGTCCCTGTCCTTATATACCTCCCTCACATATACCATTCCACAAATTCTTTCCCCATTTCTCTCTTTCCAGTACTCTTCCACTATATCACAGATGGTCCTCTCACATTAATCCCTTTAATCATATTATCATACACTCTCTTTGAAAACTCCCCACCTTGCACTCTTTCTACATCCTTGTAAATTCCCCACCTTGCATTCTTTCCATTAGCCAAAATCACTTCAAAGTATTATGTTTCACCCACTCTACCATTCCTTGCCTTACCAAATCTCTCATACATTCCCAAATTACTTTCTTCATTCCATCCAGTCACAGTAAAAGCAGCTTTCCTCAAATAACTCACTTCCACAACCCGGATTCTTGACAAGTTTTGGCTGCAGAGGTCAGGGTCAGGAGGATTACACTGTCCCTTAATCCTTTCTTCACATCCATACTTACATCTTTACCCTTCATTATTCTATTAAGGGACCCAGTGACTCTTCTGCCCTGTACTGCTCTCTCCTTCACCTCTCCTTCCATATCACCAAACTAACCCAAGATAGCTCACAAATTCTTAAATTCTGTCACCTCTTACAGTCTTTCTCCCCCCATAACTATAACAGTTCAATACACTTTCTTCCATTGCTCTCTAAGGCATGCAAAATCTATACCTTCACTCCGTTTCCTTTTGAACACCATTACTTTACTTTCACTCGCATTCACCCCCAACTGCCTACGCTTACACACAGAATAAGACATACTTACAACCTTCTTCAACTCCTCTTCACCATCAGCAAACAACACAGTGTCATCCAAAAGCAGGCTTTTAACTAACATCCATATAAATGTTAAAAAGCCATTGTGACATCACACAGCCCTGCCTCACACCAACATGTATACAGAAATTTTTGCTCAACTCTCCATCCACTCTTACACATACATTTGCTCCTCTATAGAAGTCAGCTTTCACACCATCCAACAGTTGTCCCCCTTTCCCATATATCCTTAACATATCCATAAAGCATTCTACTCAACTCTGTCATATGTTTTCTCCTGATCCATAAAAGCTGCATAAAGCTTCTTATCTTCCCTACCTCTACTAAAACCCCCTTTCCTCATTTTGCATTCTGTCACTTTCATTACTCTATCAATTAGTATTCTTGCATGCACTTTTTCTGGTATTCTATCTATCTACTTGTCTGTATCACCAATGCTCATTCTCTTTAAGAACTCCCTCAAGGAGGTGGCCATGGCCTTTAACAGGCTACTAGCAGAGGGCAACTCCACTGCAGTGTTTTCAAGGCTCCCACTGACTACTTCTACCTAATGTCCCAACCTAAAACTTATACTTAATGCTCCCACCTAATGCTCCTTCTTATCATTTCTACCATTGGAAAATTAGAGTTACAAAGAAAAGAGTTCTGTGAGTTAAGTGCTGTCAAGTGTTCTATATGACAATGAGAGGCTATTTGTTTGTGGACAGAATGCCGTAAGTCCTGGTACACTTAACAGATTCATTCCCCTATAACAGCTAAATATATCCTAGCACTTCTTCCTTTGGATAAAGGAACAATAATTGCTTTCAGCTAACCTCCAGGAACAACCGTCTGCTACCAAGCTAAGTTGTATATCAAATAAATCCATTCTACCACACTTTCTCCTCCACACTTCAACATTTCAGTTGTAATTCCATCCACCCCAGGTACCTTTCCTACACTCAACCTCATTATCAAGATTTCACCTTCCATCTTTCTATAGGCCCCTGCACTTGTATCCATTTCCTGCCATCTGCTGTGCCAATGCATGTAACAACTGCTGCCTCACCTTCACCAGTATTCATCAGTTCCTCAATTCCTCTTTCCATCTTCCTATCAATTCTTCCTTTTGATTCAGCAACTCCCCTTCCTTAGATCTCACATTTACATTTTAACTCTTACATCCACCTCTTTCCTTTTTTCACCCCCTTCCAGTCAAATTTCTTAATTTCCTTAAACTTTTTGCTCAACTTTCGTCCAAAATCTTCATATACTGTTTCTCAACTTTCCTCTATCAGCCTCTTAACATTCTAATGAAACATCCTGTATTCTTCCTTCCTCCTTTGCTGAACTTCCACTGGCACATTTCTTTCGAGCAATACACAGCATATATAATCTCAGCCATCCACTATGCATTTCTACTTTTACTCTTATATCTCACATCCTTGTATTCATCTACTAACTTTCCATTCAATAACAGTCTTTCACTAAACTTTTCTTCATGTTGAAGAATTGAGACATGGACAAAACTCCACATAAAGGCTAGGCATTAACTGAAATACAGAGAGAATAATGAAAACACCCCATCCACATGACTTAATCCCCACATGTACTGACCTTTCATCTAAAGTATGTCACCCTTCTCTCATACTCCTCCTTGCATTCTTTCTGATTCATCTTCTCCCTTGTCAACACTTTTACCTTTTCTTTCTTCTTGATACCAGACCTCCACAAGAACTGCAAAATGGTCAGTGAATGATAATAAATTTTCCTTCATATTTGATCGCTGTTTCCTGTGTTAGTGAGGTAGTGCCAAGAACTGACAAAGAAAGGCCACATCCGCTAACATCCATTCTCTAGCTGTCACGTGTAATGCGCTGAAACCATAGCTCCCTACCCACAAATAGGCTCCACAGACCTTTCCATGGTTACCCCAGATGCTTCACCATACCCTGGTTTAGTCCACTGACAGCACATCGACCCCAGTTTACCATATCGTTTCAGTTTGCTATATCCCACTCAAGCCTTTCACCATCCTGTCTGCTCAGGGCCTGAAAGCTCAATTCTTTTTCATTCTATCCTTCCAATTCTGATTGGTCTCCCCTTTATCCTTGTTCCCTCCACTTCTGACATACATATTCTCTTTGTCAACATTTCCTTACTCATTTTCTCCTTATGTCCAAACCATTTCAGAACACTCTCTTCCACTCTTTCAACCACTCTCTTTTCGTTACCACACATCTTTTGGTATTTACTTGATCAAACCACCTCACACCAAATGTCCTCAAACATTTCATTTCCAACACATCACCCTCCTCTGAACAGCCTTATCGACAGCACATACCTCACATCCATATGACAGTGTTGGGACTACTAATCCTTCAAACATACATTTTTTGCCCTTCCAGATAATGTTCTCTCTTTCCACACATTCTTCAGGACAACCAGGACCTTCATCCACCCTATGACTTACTTCTGCTTCCATGGTTCTGTTCGCTGCCATGTCCACTCCCAAGTATCTAAAACACTTCACTTACTCTAATATTTCTCCATTCAAACTCATATCAACAAACCTGTCCCATAACCTTACTAATCCTAATAACTTTACTTTTATTTACATTCACCTCAACTTTTAATTTCATATTTTTTTTGTACAAATTTCCATTCAGCAGGTTCTTAACTATTGCACAAACTAACAATCATCTACATTTTCAAGAAAATATTGGAGAAAATAGATGAAACAAATAGAAGTCTTCCCTAAAACCCCCAATGATCATATTCAGTTTTGGTTCAAAACATCCAACTTGAAATCAGTAAATTATAAAGCAATTTGCATTTCTCCTATATTTCTTCTCCACAATTCTCTTCAACAGGTTTTTACTTAAATCATACATGAATTCATAATTATCTACATAGAAAAATTCTGGAGAAAATCTTACCTTGAGAAAGTCTTTCAATTCTTGACCAACACACTGTGATTCAAAGCTAAGTTGACGGGTTGGCTTCCACTGTTCTTTGGTTGGATCTACAATATAATCTCACATATCAATATATTAAATATAAACAGTGAGAGGATGTTATGGAGATATGATAAGAATATAAGCAACAGGTTAAGAAAATGCAACAGAAAAATAAGAACTTAGTGCTTTAAATGTGATTTACACCGGGTGGCAACTGTGCATAACGGAAATGGTTACCACTATTTTCCAGATGAGCAACATTACAGTAAGACTTCGCAAAAATTCCATGCTAAGATTCATATCATCATTGAGATAGGAAGCAACTATTCCTTTATATATAAGTAACAACACTGCACCCATCTACTGATGCACCAAAGACTTTATATTCCATGCACTCAGGCAGCTACATAACACGTCTTCCCTGTCATATCAACCAATGCAGATGCCAAAATTGACTTCACTTTCTTTCTTCATATTCAACTACTTCATTCTCAACTAACCTGAAACACTTCCCATATTTCCTCCTATCTTTACACTTTTTTTTTAACCATATACTTTCCTCACTTCAAAGAAGTGTCAGGAACAAATAAATGAGCCTTTAATGACAATAACTGCTTGGAGCTTTTATCTTTCCCTACTTTTACATTTATATTAAAAGATGGGAGGGTTTTTAGCCCCCAGCTCCCACCCATTAATCACCTCATACAACACAAAGAACAAACTTGGGCAGTATTCTTATTCCCCAATTTCCAAGGAAAGGGAAGTATAGACATATCTTCACTCACACCACTACACTCTTTTTGAGATATCCCTTCAGTTGCACACATACTGTGGCTTATATAAAACTCTAGTTTCTACTTTCCTCTTCTCACACTATTTTTCATTCATGTGATACTACAGCCTAAACCCCCATTCATACCTTTTAATCTTCAATGTCTACTACTGATTTTTTTAAAAACCTCAATCACCTTCTTTAACCTGTCTTCTGTATCCATTATTCTTCTTTAAAGTTTTAGAAAATCTGGCAAACCTAATCAAGTAAACCATCAATCTAAAGTACTAAATGGGGATGGGCTGTCTAATAACACCCACTGTCTGTTAAATTACAAAGTTTTGTACAAATACAAATCAACAAAGTGAACAGTTTTCAATTCTATGAAAGTACATAATAATGAATCATTTATACAAAAAACAATACAATATAACCTACATTTCCAAACATCTTCTGCTACTTAAAATATTCATTCTCTCTAACATCTATAATAGCTTTTAACCTTACTAGTTATTCAACCAAGTATTGGTTCCTTCTATGATTCAATGTACCCTTTGCAACATCTGCTTCACCAAACTTTCATAATCATGTACATGATTATTTAACTCTTTCATCCATTTTCCTTTCAAACTGCTTTGAAACTCATTTTGTGTCCCATCTATTGCCTTCTACTCTCATTCCAATAAAAACACCAAAACAATCTTAGTATCTGTCCATTATCTGGAATACAACCCCTTTTCTGTGTTGCAGTACACATTTCCCATGTTCATTCACCATTAGTTTCCATTTCAGTTCATTTAAACAAAAGTAATTTTACATCTTCTCTGAACATATCACACGGAACAAATGGTTAAAATTTCAAAACAATGCACAATCCCTTTGCACCTGCTCATTATATAACCTCTCATAACACACCCTTGCTCTGTGATTTGCGGAAAATGGACTTCACGGCCTTAGTTCTCTTGTCTAACTGCAGTCTTCGCTTCTCTTCAAAGCGATCAAACTTGCGGCTCATCAAAGAGGTAGCAGTTGATGTAAGCTCTGACACATCACTCACTGAACGGCTCACCTTGCTAAAAATATATGCAATATGACATTAGCACCATGTAGACATTATAACTTAATAATGATTATATATCTGTCAAGTATAGATATGAATGAATTTAAAGGTTAACAATAATAACAAACAAATCACTGGATGAACCTCAAATATGATGTAACAGATCATTGTGATAATGATAACCACACTAACCAAGGTAATTTATCTTAAGCACTATCTATTTCTATACTTGTTTGCCATTTCCTACACAAGTGAGGTAATGCCAGGAAAAGACATAGAAAAGCTACATCTGCTCACATCCATTCTCTAGCTGTCTTGTGTAATGCAACAAAACCACAGCTCTCTCTCCACAGCCAAGCCCTACGGACCTTTCCGTCATTTCACCAGGCCACTTCACAAGTCCTGGTGCAGTCTACTGAGAGCACTTCGACCCTAACACATCACATCATTCAAATTCATTATCCCACACATGTTTTTCATCCTCTAACATATCCAGGCCCCAATCACTCCAAATCTTTTTCTCTCCCTCCTTCAGTCTTCAATTCAGTCTCATTGTCAACATCTCCGACTCATTCTCTCTAAACACCCTCTTCAGTTCTTTTATCCACACTGTTCTGATTATCAAACCCTTTTTATTAGTTACATGACCAAACCCTCTCACACCAAATACTGACTTCAAACATTTCATTTCCAACACATCCGCCTACCTCCACACATCCTCATCTACAGCCCACGCCTCACATCCATCCAACATTGATGGGACTAGTATATCTTTAAACATACCCATTTTTACCCTCCTTTCTTTCCATACACTTCTCAATGTTCCCAAAACCTTTGCCTCCTCACCCAACCTATGACTCACTTCCACTTCCTTGGTTCTTTCAATGCCATGCTCACTCCCAGGTACCTAAAACACTTCACTTCCTCTAAATTTTCTCCATTCAAACTCATACACCCAACTAACTTGTCCCTCTGCCCTCCTAAACTTAATAACCTTGCTTTTATTCACATTTACTCTCAACTCTCTCACACTTTCCCAGACTCAGTTGCCAACTTTGGCAGTTTCTCACATGAATCAGCCACCAGTGCTGTATCATCAGCAAACATGTGACTTACTTCTCAGGCCCTCTAATCTCCTAGAGACAGCTTACTCAACCCTCTCTCCAAGACTTTTGCATTTACTTTCCTGACCAACCCACTCATAAACATAACAAACATCCATGGTAACATCACAGACTCCTGCTGTAGACCAACCTTCATCTGGAACCACTCACTCTTCCTGGTCATACACATGCCTTATGCCCTTGATAAAAACTCACTGTTTCTACCAGTTTTCCTCCCACAAAGTAAATTTGTGAGACCTTCCACAAGGCATTTCTTTCAACCAAATCAAATGCTTTCTCCTGATCATTAAACACCACATACAAATCCATCTGTTTCTTTAAACATTTCTCACATTCTTCAAGGGAAACGCATGATCCACACATCCTCTATCACTTCTGAAACTATAATGTTCCTCCCCAATTTGATGTTCTAAACATGTCTTCACCCTCTTAATCACCACTCTCCCTTACAACTTAGCAGGAATGCTCAACAGACTTAAACCTCTGTAGTTTGAACACTCACATATGTATGCTTTGCCTATATACAATGGAACCATACATGTATTTCACCCATCCTCACCATGAATACATGAATCCTAACTAACCAATCAACAAGTCATCCCCTTTCTTAATGAGTCCAACTGCAATGCCATCCTCATCAGCCGCCATCTCACTTGCCCTTTATTTTAACCCCTGAACCATCCTCTTGACCTCCTGCCATTTCCTCTTAAATATTTCCCAATCATTTAAACTCCATCCCTCTAAGTACCTTTCATAAAATCACTTTTTCCTATTTCACTAGCAACTTTATTTCATCACTCCACTCATCATCACCCTTGCTAGACTCCCCACCTCCCACTTGCCACATGCTTCTCTTGCACATGCCAGCATTGCTTCCCTTCACCCACTCCCCTAGCATTGTTTATTCTCATCTTTTACCATTCTACACTCAATCTCTCTTAGTATTTCTTCACACACATCTCTCTTCCAAGCTCACTCACTTTCACCACTCTCTTCTCACCCATATCATTTCCTCTTTTCCAAAAACCTCAACAAATATTCACCTTTGCCTCCACCAAGTAATGATCAGACATCACACCAGCTGACCCTCTCAGCACATTCACATCCATGACCCTGTCTTTTACATACCTATCAATCAGTATGTATTCCAATAATGCCTGTTAGCCATCTTTTCTATTTACCTATGTATACTAATGTGTCCCCCTTTTAAAACAGGTATAGTATTATCATTATACGTAATCACTGTTTCCCACATCAGTGGGGTAGCACCAGGAAACAGATGAAGAATGGACCATCCACTCATATACACATATATACATAAACGCCCACATACGCACATATACATATCACATATGTATACGTATACATACACATATGCAGACATTATATACATACACATGTACTTATTCACACTTGCTTGCCTTCATCCATTCCTGCTGCTACCCTGCCCCACAGGTAAACAGCATCACTGTCCCTGCTTCAGTGAGGCAGCGCCAGGAATACAGACAAAAAGGCCACATTTGTTCACACCCAGTCTCTAGCGGTCATGTGTAATGCACTAAAACAACAGCTCCCTATCCACATTCAGGCCCCAAAGACCTTTCCATGGTTTACCCTGGATGCTTCACATGCTCTGGTTCAGTCTATTGACAGCTCATCAACCCCAGTATACCACATTGTTCCAATTCACTCTATTCCTTGCACGCCTCTCACACTCCTGTATGTTCAGGCCCCGATCGCTTAAAATCTTTTTCACTCCATCCTTCCACCTCCAGTTCAGTCTCCTGCCTCTCCCCATACCCCTACACCTCCGACACACATATTCTCCTTGTCAACCTTTCCTCGCTCACTCCCTCCACATGCCCAAACCACTTCAACACACCCTCTTCTGCACTCTAAACCACTTTTTTTTTTCAATTTCCACACATCTCTCTTACCTTTTATTACTTACTCAATCAAACCACATCACACCTCATATTGTCCTCAAGCATTTTATTTCCTATACATCCACCCTCCCCCTTACAACCCCATCTATAGCCCATGTCACACAACCACATAACATTGTTGGAACTACTATTCCCTCAAACATTCCTACTTTTGCTCCCACAACCATCACCCCTCCTCACCACCACCATCCTGTGACTCACTTCTGCTTCCATGGTTCCACCTGCTGCTAAGTCCACTCCCAGATATAGAAAACACTTCACTTCCTCCAGTATTTCTCCGTTCAGACTTACATTCCAAATAACTTCTCTCTCAACCCTACTGAACCTAATAACTTTTCTTTTATTTACATTTACTCTCAACTTTCTCCTCTCACACACTTTTCCTAACTCAGTTACCAATGTCTGCAGTTTCTCACCCGAATCAGCCGCTAGAGTTGTATCAACGGCGAACAACAACTGACTCACTTCCCAAGCTCTCTCATTCAGAACAGACTGCATACTCACCCTTCTCTCCAGAACTCTTGCATTTACTTCCCTAACCATCCCATCCATAAATGAATTAAACAACGATGGGGACATCACACATCCCTGCCGCAAA
This sequence comes from Panulirus laevicauda, assembly GCA_032273605.1. Taxonomy (NCBI): domain Eukaryota; kingdom Metazoa; phylum Arthropoda; class Malacostraca; order Decapoda; family Palinuridae; genus Panulirus; species Panulirus laevicauda. The sequence continues at coordinate 109 of JAUTXX010304292.1, read as the reverse complement.
CTGACATTCAGTGGTAACCAATCACTCTCCTCTCTTCCTACTCATACACATGCCTTACATCCTTGGTAAAAACTTTTCACTGCTTCTAGCAACTTACCTCCCACACCAT
>JAUTXX010304181.1:0-10225 GCA_032273605.1 Panulirus laevicauda | reverse complement strand
GATGAGGAAAAGGACTGCATTACTCTCCCACAGATTTTTCTCTACATATAACGAAGTTACCAAATTCTGTTTTGAAAAAGAAGTGTTGGAAACCTGCCTCACAAGGCACAGACTAAACTTATTTGAATTGAAAGTAAGAATTGCCATACTAAGTACTAGGGAAGGAAGGCTGCTTTACTGCATTAAGGTAATTGAAGCTATAAACATATGGCCCAGCCATTTCATCTTACAATAGCAGCCGAGAAATAAGGGATAGTTAGTTTGCTGAAGCTTAGATTCAGCTAAAGTTGTAGATGAAGAATAAACAGATGCACAAAACAAGGAAACAAGTCGGAGGCTGTTGTGAAGATTAGCACAGGGCTGGAAATGAGTTGGTTTTGTTCATTACTGTGCATTTTTGTTTTTGATTCATGGCATTAGTTTTCTTTTTTGAGGTGGTGATGAGCAGTGGTTTACAATAAGTGTTCTTTCTGTTATGGGAAGATGGTGGGTTTACCCAAAGGATATTTGGACATTACTGTATTATTCCCATAGAGAGTGGGGCTTTTCCATTTTATTTACTCACTAGCTGGTTTCTGTTAGGATAAAATAGATATTCTAATGTGAAGATATATAAACATACAAAGAATAACATTTCGTTTGGTAATTCTCAGTTCGTATGGCTCAAGCCGAGGATGGGTAAAGGTAGTCTGTCAGGAAGTTGCAAATTCCACAGATGCCTGCAGATTATTTATGTTTAAAGACTAACAAGATTAATTTAAGAATTTTTTCTTCCTGTTAGTATGTCATGTAAGAGAGTGTTTAAGTGAAAAATTTTGATAATGCTGTTGATTCATGCTTGTAGTTACCTTTAGACATACTTTCAATGATAAATAGGAGTCAGTAAGTTATAAACAATACAAAAAAATTTGAAATGCAAGTTTTCATGTTTATACAGCCTTCTTACTTCTTACAACCAGACATCCATGACCAGCTGGCCATATTCTCTTGTTTGTAATTAAACTTTTAGACATGTATAGTGTTGACCCTTCTATACTCTATTTTCATTAGGATGTTTGTATTTTCTATAGCATTTGAATTTTTATAATAGTCTAGTCAGGCATAGATTGTGTACCCATTCATCTATAGATTAAAAGGAAAAGGTTAATGCCAATATCCTCGTATAGTAGTATTTTTCGTGCACAAAAAGTCCTAAATATCAGTCTGTAAGTTCTTAGTACATTTTATATATGTCTATAGAAGAATGTACTTTTACCATTTTTTATATGATTTAATTGTTATATTCATTTATGTAATATGTACAGACCATAGTGTACGAGTGTTTTCATTCTATGCTGGACAAAGATCAAAATGATAGGAAGATAATGAATGAGGGGGCAAGATTGATGTAGATTTCATTTTTTAGAAATGATTTTTAAGATCACATGGATTATAGGTGCTTAAGTATACAGGTAGGGTCCAGAATTATCCCCTTAATCTCTCCTCATATTTGATGATATAACTTCATGCAGTGTTAGATTGGAGAAGCTTTTTCCTTTTGTGACCTCATGAAGTAGTCTTGAAAATTTATTTAAGTTAGAGCTGTGAATGAAAGAAGTAACTCATATATTACTGTCTTAAAAACTAATTCTTTATATTTGAACAAAAATGTGGTATCAGTGACTCACTGCAGCAAAATTTTCTTTTGTTACTTCATATAGTAATCATTGTACAGTGTAACAACCAATACACGTAGAGGAATTGTGGTCTAAATATCCATAGTCTTAAAACATCTAAATATCGAATCCTTGCACATTTAACCGTTCATTGAGGTCATGTCAAATATGATATCTAAATCTATTCAATGCAGCCATGTCATATGTGATTTCTTGGAAATGAACTGCCCCTGGGCATATTTGGGCAAAATATTTATGCATCAATCTCTCACGTGGTGATACTGCCTTGCTGCCATACATTATTCACACAGGTTATTGTATCACATAGTCTCGTCTGTTTCCTAGCACTTCCTTGCTGACATGGGAAATGATCAGCTATAATAGATAGAAAAGAATGATAATGTTATAAGAATAATGGTAGTAGATTAATAAGGAGAAGAGAAAGAGACAAAGAGAAGGGGAGACAAAATTGGACATGGAAGGATGGACTGAAAAAGATTTTGAGTGATAAGGTTTGAACATGTATGAGGGTAATAGGCATGCACAGGATAGAGTGAGTTTGAATGTTGTGGCATACAGCGATTGACTTGCTCACAGTGGACAGAATCAGAGCATGTGAAGCAGCCAGGGAAAACTAAAGAAAGTCTATGGGGCCTGGTTGTAGATGGGGACTGTGGTTTCATACATTGCACATGATAGCAACAAAATGGATGAAAGCGTATGCGGCCATTCTATGTCTGTTCCGTGTGCTACCACACTAATGTGGAAAAAAGCAAACAAATATAGGAAAACTAATATTAATGGTAATAATAATGATGATGATAATGCTAGTGTACTATTGATTGAATGAAGTGAATACTTCCCATGTCAGTAAACCTGCATTCGAATGGACTGTTAGGGTGAAAGTGGTATCTTACAAACTGAACTGTGGACATGATGAATTTTTCCAAGGAGCATAAATGAATGAAATATTGATAAAAACTATACATACTGTATATATGGAGAATGTTTTATGTGAATGAAATGAGGACGTGCACCAAGGTGATGCTTTGCAGGCTTTTGCATATGATCCTGACACCCGGTGTCCTGGTATACCTGGGCTGATGCTGGGATCTAAGAGACTCGCAGAAAGCCAAACTTGGCAAGGTGAGCTCCAGAGGGTCCATTAACAGCTGAACTCCAATGCTGTGAATTCCATTAGAATGTGGGTTTACATTCATTTCATTTAGGCATTTTCTGTTATTTATAAATGTTGCTCATAACAAGACCTAAAAAGTTATGTAGAGTGTTTTAGGTGCCTTGAACTATGTATGGCAATTTTGGATAATCAAAATAAAGCCTTCCAAAGTGGTTCCTTTATGTGAAATACAGACTGATATTTATAGTTTCTCTTAATTTTGACATTCATTTTTCCAAGATATGCATGAAATATAATTGTATTTGAAGTTTATGCAGAGTCCCTGAATTTCAGTTAAAGGATCACAAGCTGTAATCAGATCTGTGCTATTATTCTATCTATAATCGTGAATATTCTTGTACACTGGACCTTAAGGCATGCATTGCATATATTGCTGAATGTTTCTTATAGATCATGATTGTTGACATGTGTTTGACTGGTTGATCATAGTACTTTATGCACACTAAGTTCCCATCATTATGCACTTGAGTAAAATTTTTGAATGACAACATAAATTCAGAAATACAACAGAATTGAATGTTTTCCACTTTGTCAACAATACTTTATGATACTAAGTCCAGTAGGTTTCTTTAAGACTATGTGGTGCTCCTTCATTGGCTGTGCAGTACCCTGTACCTGTGGTGCTGAATTGTTATTAAGTGGTTGTTTAGTGTTTTCTCCTTATCTGATGTTCAATTCTCTGTAGATATCAAAGCTTCAAGATCTATGGTGATCATGGGATATTTAGTATTTGCCTTATGTTGAATACTGAAGTAGTATATGACATGTGCCTGGTGTATGTTGGTAGTAAAGTATATACACTCATTGACCTTTTACAGTTAGATTATGATTTAGTAATTATCAGAACTGTAGTCTTTTTAAAATCTATGCTTTTTAATTTTCTATTTGATCAAGAACAATATTAGTTCTCTTGTTTAACAGTGAGAGAACAGAGTAAGAGTGAACAATATGATTATGAAGTCCTTTGTTTTCTTTTGATTATGGAAATTAGAATTCTCAGTAGATCTGAAGATTCAAGTATTCACAGAATCTCCATGTTTATCTTCGACTTAGGTTACCTTCAGTGGCCACCCAGCTGAACCTGAATTGTGTGAGGAATTCAGTTTTGAGTCAGGAGATTATATCTATAGATTTACATGCACAGCACCATGCTACATAAGAGTAGATTGATGTCCATATTGCTGAAAATGTTAACATCTCAAATTTTCTTTATATCAAGGCCCTGCCCTTTCATTTTGGATAAATCAAGATCATTAGAAGACTGGGATGTGATTAAGAGAAATACTTAGAGATACTTATTTAAAGTAAATGTGGTTTGAATCAAATTACAATCATGTAAGAAAAACAGAACTTTTACCAGTAAGAAAAATGGAACTTTTACCAGTTACTAAGTATATTCATCCGTTATCATATTTATGGGATGATTCTCTCATTTATACAGAATTGCAAAGATGAAAAAATAAAATCAAGCATTGTTATCTAATTACTAAATGTCTGAAATGATTACAATGATATGATGCCAAATTCTGTGGGGATAGAGAGAAAGAATACTACCTTCATATCTCCTGCATGAAGAAGGTGACTAAGAGAGGTAGAAAGCAGAGGACTGGAAACCTTCCCCTGATTTGTTATTGATATCCAAAATTAGGAACAGGGGAAAGAGCTAAGAGAGGGTTTTTCCTTGAAGGCTCAGTTGTCTTTTCTTGAAGCTACTTTACTAAAGTGGGAAACAGTGAACAGGTATAAAGAAAAAGAATCAATATTATTCACTTATGTCTTTTTGTCCCTTGATCTTTCTCACCTCCAAATGCCAGGTAACCTTTAAGATCTGTCATTCACTGGCTTCATTCAGTCTTCTTCACTAGTTCCTGTCCTCATATTCTATTTTCCTTCTACTTCATGCATTTTTCATTTGAATGTGATTTGTGGAACTGGGATCCTCAACCCTGCAGGCTGGCAAAAGGGTCGGTACATTCATTTTCCTTGGGCAGACTTTATGCTGTCAAAATTTGTTCCTCTGTCAAAATTTGTCCCTTATATAAATATAAACGTACCTCAGTGTGGTAACCTCAATATCCTGTGGTAGACTTGCTGCCCTTCTACCCCATCTTGATTTCATCTTGAATAATTAAATAGATACTGAATATATTTCACTGTCTCATCATGAATTTCACTATATAATTGAAAGGGAACCTCATCTCTTAAGAGTTTAATTATGTGATTAGCAGAGCTTACAGTAATTACTGACTAGTATTGTAGTGTGGTATGAGATGAATAAGTGGCCAGGTTTATCTAATTATCCAAAACAAGAATCCTTGTAATCTGCATCATTCAAGTAGACATTAAATGTTATAGAGCCAGTAATGTACATATTGTCATTGCTGGTCTGCAGCTATCACTTGGTTTACAACCATGTTACTCCGTATGAATGCACAGTTAACCTAAGGAAATTGTTCAGTATGGGAATTGCTGTGTGTAGAATGTGTTAAATGAATATAAATGACTAGATGGAGAAAGATATTGGGAGTATTATTTTGAAATGATGTGTTGACAAGATTATGGTATTCAGATGCTATTGTTGAGTTGAAAAAGTAGGCTAATTAGATAATAATGTCATACAACTTACAGAAGAATGAACGTAGTTGAACTCAGAAAATACAAATGTGATGATTATTGGAAGGGCCCAAGGTATTCTGTGAAATGAGTTTTGCTCTGTACTATAAAAGTAAAGGGTATTACAAGAAAAGTGAGAGGCATACTATATTGTTTCAAGAGTATATTTTGGTATTAGTACTTAATGCTTTTGATTTTTTTTCTCGGTTTTTATACAAGGCACTCCTGAAGTCAAAATTTGTGATTATAGGAAAAATAAGACTTAAAACAGGTATGAACATAGGTTTATATGCATAAACTCATTACTGCTTGGAAAATGACATCAGGATTATTTTCAGTGAAGTGTATAAATTTGGGATGGTCTGTGTTCAATGTGATGGGATGAAGGTGTTGCTTGCAGAAGTGAAGCTTTGGTTGTATGGTAAGAAAGTGGAAAGTTCTTAAAAAACTGGTAGCAAATATGATAAAATGAGAAAGTGGAAATAAGTTTTATAGATGAAAAGATCACTGGAGTTTTGAAAAAGGGAGTCACAGAAGCTCATAGATATTGTGTGAAAAAAAGATAGAAGAAAGGAGCAAAGAGGTAAAAGTATTAGATGAAATATAATGTAAAGACTTACGTTAGAAACTTAAAACAAAGATGTGAGTTATTGCACTGCTGTTTGAAAAGCAAGTGCTTTTGAAGTTTTGTATTACCTTATTGTGCATCATGTAGAAACAGCAGAATTTAGTAAAATCATTTTGTCTTAAAGATTAGATATTTAGTGCATTGCTTAACTATGCAAGATAAAAGATCTCTCTTAAGGATAATATGAAGCTTACTAAGAATAATAGAAACTTTAGTCACATTATAGAAAACATAATATATAGAACACAGTACTGCATGTAATCAAAATGTTAAGTATGACTTCTTTGCAAAAGCGTCATGTAAGAAAAACACTGGACTTAATCCTGTCAGGGATTTTGCTTATCTAATTCTAATTTTTCAGCAGTGTTCAATCTATGCAAGAGTGGCCATGGTGCACCATTACCATTTTAAAGTTTTAAGGGAAGTTTATTTGTATTTATTTCATAGATTAAGGAAAGTTAATGTTGAAAATTGGAATATGTGTAATTACATATTTCATATTTGTGAAAATTGCTAGAATTTATCAAGAACATTAAAGGTGCCAAGAAGTACATCTACTTGTCCATGTTCATAGTTTCAGTGTTCTTCACTTTATTCAGCACTTACTACCCTCTCTTGTTCTTTTCTTTCCATGTCTTTCTATTCGTTGGTGCTCCTTTCTCCCTGTAATCTTCTCCCCCTCCTCCTACCTCTTTTTTTTCATCTCATTCCCTACCCTCCTACCCTTTCAACCTTTCTTCTTTCACTTCTCCAAATCTTTCCTAGTTCTATTCTCATCCTTCCCTTTAATAACTTTCTACCATTTTCCTTTTCCTCTTTCCTTCCTGCCTTCCTCTTAACTATCTTAATTCTCTTTGGTATTCTCATTAAGAATTCTTCCATGCTTATGAATGTTCCTTCTCTCCTATGATCCGAAATCTTTTGAAGTGCTAGGGACTGGTACATCTTTACAAGCAATATTAAGAATATACATAAATATAAGGCAGAATCAGATTCATTGTACTGTGAATTTATATCCTTTGTGCTGAACACTGTTTTTCTTTTTTCTTCATGATAGCTGAGATAGCTATTAGTTATTAGTTTTACTCCCTTACTTATAGGTGTGGACATCTTTTTTGAATTTTATGATGATGTCCTCATGAATATAATTGTCATCTTCCTTCATAAGTATGATGAATAGGTGGAAAATAGTCTGTGTTGGGCCACTTTAGCAAGATCAAAAGTTTCTTCAGTACTAATTCTATTGACAAGACCCCTACCTTTCATTAGTCAAAGGAAAATTCTTGATATTTTGTTGGTAAACTTTAGAAAAACAGCAAGACAAGAAAGTTATTATATGGGTCAATTTACACAATCCACCTCCTGAATTGGATCACTAACAGGTATATTGGACCACTTGAGTGAGATTTGGAATGATATCTAAATGAACTCTAAATCCAAGTAAAATTGATATGTTAATTTAAATCAGACTTCTCAGCATTACTAAAATCTTGAAATTTATGTACTTTTAATGGAAATATTAGAATTGAATTGTACTTAACTGAAATAAGACTTGTTTATTACCTAAATGGATTCTTAAACTCAGTGTTATATTTTTCTTTAAGGAAGATATAGTTAGTGCTTCTGTTGAAATTATATTGAAATACAGTAGTATAATTCTGTTTAAGATATCTTTTGTATGTGAAAAAAAGGGGAGCAATTTATGTATGCGCAGGTACTGTCAGTTGTGACGCCTCCACCCATGTCAGCTGCTGTGAAAAAGTTTGATAACTTTTTTGCATTAATATGTAGCACGTTTAGTGAACCACATTGTTCTGTGATCCATATTGCATTCCCCTAAATATGTGGAATATATTCTGGTGTGTTTGCCAGTTATTGCCAGTCAGGAAGTAGTAACAGTGAAACACATCGCAATTTCATTTTCATCTAAATGTCTTGCTGATTTTCACTATCTGATAAGAAGAAAAAATAGATTGGATATATATTTACCCATCCTGGTCATTGAATTGAATAACAGTGGTAGTGTAGAGTGTAGAGCTGTTTTCTTCTTTTTAACCACGTTGAAGTTTAGAGTTAATCAGATCAGCTTTTAAAGATACTAGAAATGGAACACAGTCCAATATACACTATTTTCCCATAAATCAGAAAAATCAAATAGTTTACTTGTGTTACTACGAGTAAGGTATAACTCAGCAATGTAGTATGTACAAATTGTAGACTACTGTATAAGCAAGATTTTTTTTAGACTGGAGTCATGCTATATAGACTAAAAGCATTTTTTTATTCCAGATATTAATAGATATTGAAAAGTTAGCACTTTTTTTAATATCCTTTGGACCAGTTATATGTTGGAAGTCAATCAAGTTTAGTGATTGCAAGTGTTTGTGGAAGTTTGATTGCAGGAGGAGGAGAAAATAAGTTGCCCCCAGATCGATTATAGTTAGGTCAACTGCAACCTTGTGCACTATTGATGATTGGCCTCCATTTTGTCTGAAAATAAGGAAAACTGTTACTTTTGCATGACAGTCCGGAATCTCTGGTAGAAAATTTCTATATCTGTCATTGGAGCTTGGTTTTGTAAATATTGATGTATTTTACTATGTTTACAATAATACTGCACCATTTTAAACATCCTTCTGGGTAGCTACCCAAATATAGAAATGGGTCATGCAAACTTAATTTCTGGATCTTTTCCTTGTTAATTTTTCAAAGTGGGTGTTAGGAGGGGGAAAAAGGAAGTTATTGGATGGGTAAATACTGTTGACCTGTGGAAGATATTTATAGATGTATAGTGTAGGTTACACCTAAGTTTGTGAACGGTTTGCTAGATTCATATTTTTAGTGCCTTATTAATGTATTCAACTTTGTTTTAATTGCCAAATGTATAATATGAAGCAACTTATTTTTTTTAGTATTTTTGAACAATTGGTTTTTTGGTATGTTTGTATTCAGTAGCTGAGGCAAAAATAAGCAAACTATGGAGAGTAAAGCTTACTTATTGTTGCTTAGCTATTAAGCAGGATTTTCTTGCAAAAATTTCATGATTGGATACTGCCTGCTCATATGAAGGTGACTTGCCTGATGTATGTGGCTTAGGTTTTTATATATTTCATTTTTTGATAGAATCGGACTCTATACAAGGTCAGTTAAAGTAAGAAGTTACTGAAATGCTACAATTTGTTGAGGTAAAATTGTGTTGTTTAGGTTTGTTTTTGGTGGTGAATGTGACCCTCAAAAGTGTGTAGGGAAAGAAACTGCTGTGAAGGTGAACCAACATTTCAGTGTAGTCAGCTTGTGAGGTTAGCTTGGGAAAGTTTGTAGGTTGCACTGCTTTGGGCTCAATTCTGTCTGGCCATAACACTTATGTGATAAACTAAGACCATAGTGAGAAAGACTAAAACTATAATTCACTTTTTTGTGTGTGAATGTTTGTTTGATGATCTTCTTCATACTATTCGCCATTTCCCGCCTGAGTGAGGTAGCGTTAAGAACAGAGGACTGGGCCTTTGAGGGTATATCCTCACATGGCCCCCTTCTCTGTTCCTTCTTTTGGGAAAAAAAAAACAATATATAAAACAATATACATCCTTAAGGTAATTTGTATGGGCTTTGAGGCATTTTGCTTTTGTTTCGATGCAAGTAACAATGCTTCTATGTTAGGAAATATATAAATCCATGATAGACATTCCCGATGACTTATCACACATCAGAATCCAGAAAATTGATTTAAATGCCAGTCACTGGTTTAGCTTTTAGCCATATCAGTCTTAAGAGAAATCACCTATTTCCCTTCCTTTTCCTGTATTTGAAAAAGTAATTGAAATCAGGCGTAGGTCATGGTTATTACAATGTTGTGTAATACAGGGTCCACTGCCACCCAGTGCAATAAAATCTTGAAACAATTTTTTTTTTTTCAGTTATGCATAGAGTGATGATTTCAGAATAGCGACTCTACCAAGCAGTTACCATTCCTTCATATCAAATGAAAATTAACAAAGTAAGTGTCAAGTCGTTCTTTGGTAAACAAATTGTAAATTACTGTACTGATTTTATCAAATTATCTTCTGGTAAAGCTTTGAAAAAAAAAATGCATCCCATGGATGCTAATGTGCGATCCACTACACTTCCCAC
>JAUTXX010304180.1:0-16902 GCA_032273605.1 Panulirus laevicauda | reverse complement strand
TCATAATGTTTCAATTAATGTACAGTATTATGATAAATCTGACACATCTATTCATCCTCCAGAATGACAAAATATGGTTAACCAACTTCATTGCTGGATGCAAAGCCATATTCATCCCTAAAGGCTTCACATCCGAAATCTTAAAGTTCTACATTGGAGTCTCCCAGTGAGCAGTTCTTTCTCCAGTTTTCATCACTCTCTTCCCTACATGACCTCCCTTCACCCCGCAGTGTACTATTGTGTAAAAGCCCTCTCATAAATATATGATCTTATAGTCACATCACAACACCCTATAACTTTTTAATGATGACAAACAAGCAGCAACACATGATGCAATTAGAACGTTGACTTTATGCAGAATATTTGCATCCCTACTGAAATCCACCTTTACCCTCTTAACCTGAAAGAAATTAATCTAACCTACATCTGTACTTAACCCTGGGCAGTCAGCCACTCCCTCTTAGTGCAACACCATCCATACTATGTATTGCATACAAGACACATGACATTAACACCCCATCACAAAGATTGACAGATAAACTAAATGCCTTCCGAACAATCACCAGCATCGGGTTTGGACAAGAGAAAGAATTATTCAGCATCCCCTCAAACAATTTGTCTTATCCACCCTAAATTAGACTTCATCTATGTGGCCACCCACTGCTTCAAATGCAGACATAACAAAATTTCAACTTCAAACCACACAAGACACAGTACTCAGAACAATCACTGGTTGCTTAGCAACCAGTGCTTAACATCAGCACAACAAAACAAAAATACTTCCAGACCAATCCCACCTCAACATGCTTAGTGCCTAGTCCTTTCCAGCTGTTCTAGCTGGTATCACCTATGCCACCACATACCTAGTTGCCAACCCACATACTGAAAAAGAAAGCTCACCACAGCCTTACACTTCAGCAGCCAAAATCACGGATCCCTCTGCTCCCTGTAAACACCACATTATCAAAACATATTCATATTTTAATGACCTGACAAAGACTAAAGACCCTAAAAACAACTACAGAACCATCCTCCAACCCAAATTTAAAACTACACTGCACCAGACATACACTCATCTGAAACTGCAGTCAGTAGATGCACGCACACAAGTTACACTGCCCCACCTACTCTCCAAACACCACCCATCTCTTCAATATCATAAACATCAGTTCACCATATTATAAAGTTTCTCATCATGTCTAAGATGCAGCTCGCACTCTGAGGATTCTGAGCACGTATCCCTCAATTGTCTTGCATTAACCCAACAAACACCCAACATAACCACTCTCCTTCACCAGTGGTCCCATTGGCTGGATGTGGCTGGCTTCCCAAGCTCTGTAGGAGCTCCATAGAAAGGGATCCTGGGGCAGGAAGGTCAACTAAGGTGAGGTATACAATGTATGTAAATGTGCTTGGGGCTATGATTGCAAGTAGTGATGTTATGAGCAAAAAAGTCACCTTCAGTAAGGTTTTGATATCATTAGCAGACAGGAAAGAATACAGTATCATAAATCACCATCCTGTTAAGGAGCCCACCTTACGCTGTTCCGTCATAGAGTGCACTCCAGAAGCTGCAGGAGCCTTGAAAGAGGGGTCCTACGGTTACATACTAATTATATTACTCACGCATGATATAAATTTGTAGATTATTTAACCCAGGAACCCCCTATTATGAGGCTCTTGCAACTTCAGGGCTGCACTGCAGTTGGTAGCAGGGAAATAAGGGACTCCTTTGCAGTAAGAAGGTCATTGATGAGACTTTCAAATCCAGCACTTAGTATGGCTGTCGTCTGGTGCTTTGATGTAGAGCTTATTTGGGAATCCAGTGCTTAGTGTGGTTTCTTGTGGTGCTGTTCTTTTAAAGCTGAAAATTGTATAACCATATCCCAAGACACAGATTGCAGCAATAGAAGTAGATTGCAAGAACGGCAATATTCCTTAAGGAAATATGAACACATGAGAACTGAGGAATGACTGAGTAAGCTAATGATGGAAACAAGTGTGATGAGATGGAGGCTAGGTGAAGTTGATATTTCCATTTGTTTATTAGTATTAGGTAAATGATTTTTTTCTGTTAACTATGGAGCTCAGATAATGTACAGCCCACTGCTTTGGTTGCCACAAAACCTTGTTATATGAACTCTTTATCACCTATTGTGTAATTAGACAAGAAAGTGATGCCCAGAATTTTGAAAGTCATCATGCACACACTTAACCAGAGTATTCTGTGTCCAGGAAACTTTTAGATTATTTACTGAATCACAGAAAGGTTAAAAAAGACAGCAAAGTTTGAAATTTATGAGATGAAGCGTATTTCTTTTCATTAGTGTGTGAAATAAATGTTTTGTATTTTTGGGTTTTATCTCTGATAGTTTTGGTTTATTATGCTTTGTGTGAAGTCAGTCATAAGGATGCGATGAGACGTAGACATTTTAGCTTACCTATTTTTTTCTTGTATGTCTGAACATATTAGTTCATAAACTATAGAATCAGATCATTGTCTTATTATTGATTAAGTTACCTAAAAGGTTTATTGTACTTAGTAGCTCATGTATACTGACAGCTTCATGGTTTTGGCATGATGTTATCATTAAGATAAAGTACCAAATTTTTTTAAAGCAATGCACAGTAAAGTTTTTCTAATTTATTTAGTGTGGCTAATTTTTTTTTTATATTTAAAGTGCTTATTGGTAGTAGAATGTGTATTAATCATGTCCATATTTTTAGATTTTATTTTTTATTTTTTTGGGAAATCAGGGAGTTAGTTTACTCTTCATTAATATAAAGTATGGGAACTAGGACTGTACAGTATAACCACTGTACTGTTTCTCTTGGATGATATTATTTTGATTCTGTGTAGGTTTGGAAAGTATGCTATTCTTTTCATGTTTCAGTACTCTGTAAATATTTGAAAAAGATAAATAGATATTTTTTTAAACATGAACATGAATCTTTCAGAAGTTAGTTTTATCTTCATCTTAGCACTGCTATAGTAATTTTGATGTCATTGATTTTTTTTCCAGCAGGCTGAGAGTGTAGAAGATGGTGGTGGGGGTGATGGAGGAGGTGGAGGTGGAGGTGGTGATGGGGGAGATGGAGTGAGTGTTGAAGAAAAACAAGAAGTTACAGCAAACATGCAAGTGAAGGTTGATGCTCTTGCCACCCGTACCACCACTGTCAGCGACAGCAGTACTGAGACATCCACCAAGACTACCACCAGCAAAATCACCAAAACAACAAAAGTCAAGACAATCAAGGTTGTTAAGAAAAAGACAACCAGCTCCCTCGTAGCCAATGCCATCTCTGATCTCAGTAGCAGGGCTGAAGACCCTATGATGTTAATTGGAGACTCACCCAAGAAGGTTCTCAATAAAAGGGGCCGTGAAACCCCTCCAAAGAAAATCCCTGGTACTGTAAAGAAGATTATCAAACCTGTTGTAATTCAAAATTCATCCGAGGAAGCCAGTGAAGCCAACACGGTAGACCCGGTTACCAAACAAGTAGATTCCAGTGAAATTAAAGACTCGACAAGAGAAAAAGGTTCCAGTGAAGTGAAACTCATTGTTGTAGCCAAAGAACCTGTTGTACGTAAAGAACCAGAAAATAAGGACTCGGTAGATGGTAAAGAGTCGTTTGGGAAAAAAGGTAGCGTTGAAGCTAAAGAATCTGTTGTACCCAAAGAATCTGGTGAAATTAAGGACTCGGTGGAAGGTAAGGAGTCTTTCAGAAGAAAAGGTAGTGTTGAAGCCAAAGAATCTGTTGAAAATAAGGAAACAGTGGATGGTAGAATGTCATTTGGAAGAAAACGTAGTGCCGAAGGTAAAGAATCTGTTAAACCTAAAGAATCTGTTGAGAATAAGAACTCGGTTGAAGGTAAAAAGTCATTTGGAAGAAAAGGAAGTGTTGAAGGTAAAGAATCAGTTAAACCCAAAGAAACAGTTGAGAATAAGGACTCAGTGGAAGGTAAAAAGTCATTTGGAAGAAAAGGAAGTGTTGAAGGTAAAGAATCAGTTAAACCCAAAGAAACAGTCGAGAATAAGGACTCAGTGGAAGGTAAAAAGCCATTTGGAAGAAAAGGTAGTGCTGAAGCTAAAGAATCTGTAGAAAATAAAGACTCATTAGAAGGTAAAAAGTCATTTGCAAGAAAAGGGGGTGTTGAAACTAAAGGATCTGTTGAAAATAAGAATTCAGTGGAAGGTAAAAAGTTGTTTGTAAGAAAAGGTAGTGATGAAGCTAAAGATTCTGTGAAATCTAAAGAATCAGTTGAAAGTAAGGAATTGGTGGAAGGTAAAAAGTTTCTTGGGAGAAAAGGTAGTGCTGAATCTAAAGACTCGGTTATACCCAAAGAATCCGGTGAAAATAAGAATTCAGTGGAAGGCGAAAAATCATTCGATAAAATTGACAGTGTTGAAACAAAAGCACCCGATGAAACTGAAAGCTCTGTTAGTGCAAAAGACTCAGGTAAAGTGACTAATGAAACGAATGACTCTAACAGACCAGATGAGTTGGTCAAATCAAAAGATGTTAGTGAAACAAGTGATGAGTTCAGATATAAAGACTCCAACAAGACAAATGATTCAGGTATAATGAAAGAATCAGGTGAAAGAAATGATTTGGTTAAATCCAACCATCCTGTTGAAATAAATGACTCAAGGAAATGTAAAGACTCAGTTGAAATGACTGCTTCAGTCACATCAAAAGACTTAGTTGAAACAGGTGATTTGGTCCAACCAGGAGAGTTAGTTGAAATAAACAGTGTGGTGAAACCAGAAGACTCTGTTCGAGCAAAAGAATCTCCCATAACAGCAGAAACCACCAAAAGTGATGACACTTCAGAAATTATCAGTTCAAAAGAATCTTTAGATTCATCAAAAACAGAATCCATGAAACCCCAAAATTCAACTGAGGTTTTAAGCTCGGCAAAAAGCGAAGATTCTTCTAGTGCTGTAAATCATTCAGATGCCACAAATTTCGTAAAAAGCAGTGAATGCCCAGATGCAGTAGATAGTGCCAAGGTTGATGAATTGCCTGTCACTAGTGACAGTATAGAGAACATGGACTTTGAGAATACAGTTGAAAATAGTGAATCTGCAGATAAAGTTACCGTGGATGATATATCTTGGTTGGAAGGAGCAGGAAGTGTGACTACCACCAATAATGAGAAATATAAGTCGTCTGATGCAGATTCTCTGTTAGACTCAGAGCTAGATAATGTCAGTGTGTTTGTAATTGTTCGTGACATGAGTGGCCTCACACCCACTGTGAATAAAGTGACAATAGTTACACCAGCAACGTCCACGTGTGGTGAACTGATGCAGGAAGTTGGGCGGCGCTTCAAATATGAACCTGACTCATTCTCATTGGTTCTACAGTGCTCCGATGGTGATCAGGTAAGAGAGAAAACTATTTAGTAGAGTATATGCATCCCATTATGGTAGTGTTCATTCATCAGTTGTGCAAGGCCTGTGGAACTGTTGTCTATGTTATATATCTTGAAACTGTTTTTGTATGTCTTTGTGTTGGATATTATGGAAGGCTTATGCAATATCATTTTCCATATATATTGAGACAACTCTTGTTTTAGATTTACGTAGTTCAGTACAGAAGTGATGAAGCAATACTAAGAAAAATTTATCTTGCATATCACATTACTGAGAACTGTCAAGTATTCTCCCCATAGATTACTGAAAGCCATCAGTTATTCTCTCCTTAAATTACTGAGATCCATTAGATCTTCTGGCCATAGATTACTGAGAGCCATTACGATGCATCATTCTTCCTTTGGACAACTAAGCTGTGGAATTCTCCTCATATTTTCTTGTTATACTTGTCCTATAACCTATCTCCGTTTAACTGACCGATCTGACCACAAAACTTGACCCACCTAATGTATGCCATAGTGTCGGTTCTGTTTGCTCTTTCTGTAGATACAACTCAAGATTTTTTACTCATAGGAAATTTACCCCCACAATTAGCTAGATCAAGTAGTATTCACCAAGCTACTGCAATACATGATTGCTATGTGACTGTTGGCTGGTCAGGGGTGAGCTGGTTTACTGTCAGGTTTATCATGTTATATCTCTCCCAACACCAGTGACCTGCTTATTAAAAGGCAGGTTTTTCTCTTCCTCTCAAACCGTCAGGTTTTATTCACTCTTCTCTTCTTAATGCTTGATATCTTGCCCTTTTTTGTAAGGCTTGGCCTTAGTGAGGACTAATGTTATGACTAGAGCCTTCAGCATAAAATGAATAAAATAAATAGATATGCTGATATGAATGGGAGCAGAATTGAAGATAATAGAATCTTTGTGCCTTGCTTTTTTTTCTTTAGGTAAATGTATTGTTCTTGATTCTTACTAGTAGATTGAGTGTCAGAATAAGGTACAAAATTTAATGAAAGAGGTATTGATCCAGTAATTATTAGCTGTGAAACTTTGAAATATGTATTGCCGATAACCACAAAGAAAATACTAGATCATGTGCACCACTGTAACCTACTGCAATATGTATATTAAATACTGCACTATAGATGCCCTCTGCCAGCAACCTGTTAAGGATGAAGCACTAAAGGCTAAAAATTGGCACTGGAGTTCACTAGTTATGGAGACTCTATTGCTGTGGCCACCTTCTTGAAGGAGTTCCAGGTGGGAACAGGTGTCAAGAGATATATTCAGATAGCGTTTTTGGACAAAGTGGTGGAAAGTTAAAAAAGAATTAAAAAGATGTATTTGCTGTTGTTTAAGACAGTAGACTTTTGTGCTTGAAAAAAAATGATAACCGAACAATTGGAGTGGGAGTTGTAAGGCTGCTTCCAGATACGTGGTCAGAAGGGGAGGCTGGCTTTTCCATTTGAAACATTTGCCTAGCTGCGGATTACACTTCCCACTTTGTTTTTGTATATGTCATTCTTTCCATGCTTGATCATCATCACAGAATTTAATTGATTTAAAGTGATACTTGCTCCTGATGAATGTATGAAAATATTTGGCTTTTCTTTATCTAGTCCATTGTGATGTATGCTTTTCGAATGTTCAATGCCCATAGTCCCTAGACTATTACATCTTTAGTCACAGCACAGTGCTTAGAGTTTGTATTTTTGCTCTTTTCGTCATTACTTCTTTCTTCAACTATATTTCTCTGCATTTTGTTCATTTTTTGCAAACTTTTAAGCTGGTTTGCTGGTAACTGATATGGGAGATAAACTGACATGGTATACCCTACATAATAGGCTACTTTATTGTGTTTGCTTTCTTCTTCAGCTTTCTCATTGAGTATACATGGAATTATTGTATATTGGATTTATAATACTGTACTGTGTGATCTTTTTTTTCTCATTTGACTGCCTTTTCCCACATTGGTGAGGTAAGGGCTATGTGATGTTATGATTAATTTTTGAAATGCAACCAGTGTTCAAAAGTTCAACAGAAAATAGAGTTTAGAAGATATCACATTTGAGCGTGATAATTGCTTCTTTGCATCATGAGGGGTTATCAGGAATTTCTTACTTATTAACTTTTTAAAACATTTTTCTTGTATTTAGTGTAGTTAAAAACTGCACGGATAAGATTACAATGCATTAGTCAAAATGAACTTGCACGTCCATGGTTGTGATGCCATTTTATGAAATTTTTTCATGGATTGACCTCAAAAACCCACAAAGAGCACAAGTAAAATATGATGCTCGATTTACTTCCTAAACCTTGAATACTCTCTACACCATTTTACACCAGTAAGTTTGGATTTAGGAGGTATTCGTGTAAACTGAATAGATAAGATGATATTGGAAATTTACACTATGTATAACTTCATATATACTTCATGCAATTAGTGTGTCATTACAGTAGGCATGCTCTACATTTTTTTTAATATTTGTATGGTACTGTGGGCACTTACACCTGTGACATTTTTGATAGTGTTGAACTTGGGCAGCACTACGTGCATTTGTACTTAGGCAGTCATTGAGCAAAAGAAGATTTCTTGATCATGCCAGAGAATTATTTTTCTTTGCTTGATTGTATAGGCCTTGTTGAAGGTTTAAAGATGTCAGGTTGTGCCCCTGTCCCTTTTGCCCTTTGAAAGTGCTCTGTATTTTGCAAATTCTATTAAAAGAAATTTTGGATGAAAGTCAGGTGGAATAAAGTAGAAAATGTTACCTTAGGAAATTGTAACAACTTAATGTTTACAGGTAGAAGTGGATAAATTAGAAGCAGAACGCACCTTGGCTCATGCCAGGTTTCAAGTTGAAGATACCCCACGAAACAACCTAATCCTCTGTGACCTTGGTGGCCATCCCCCACGACGGACAGATGAGGACGATCTTAGTCTTGGTGCCTCAGCATCTCCCACAGCCAACGCTACCGAGAGAAAGTGGTTTGATCGAAGCAATAATTATGACAGCACACCAGATTATTCCTATCCTTCTACACTTATAAAACATGATACAGGTAAAATATGTTTTTTGTTTATAAGTTATCTTTTGTTATGCTCTTCTCTTTCAGTGATCTAAACTTATGAAAAGATGAAATTTTTCCTTGATTTAACTGCTACTGCATGTTGACATGCTTATGGAGCTGTCCACCTCCATTAAAATCTTGCTTGTTGATGTAATATATTGTTCTGTTTATTTAGACTAATCTGGTATAGCTTGAATCTTACATATGTCACCATATATTTATTAATAATTCATCAACTCATCACACCTGTAGCTAAAAATAAGGCTTTGTGACTATCTGATTTAAACGTTTACACTGTAAGTTTCAGTTTGGTATGCGAAAAAGATAGATGCAAACATCATTTGATAATTTGGTCTCTGAGAGAAGTAAGCTATTAGAAATACTAGCAGGTGATGTCTGTCACAAGAAAGATTGGTAGAAAGACTGCACATATTGGTGAAATGACTTGAAAAAAAGTCAGATCTACCAGAAGAGAGAAGGCTTTTAGGGAAGCTAGTCATACATCTGACCGAGTCTCTCTGTTATTGACACTGACCATGTATTTGTCATCCCAGTTGTGATGAAGTGGTGAATTATGTGAGACTTGGTAACTGGGTGATTATATGTTATCTAAGTATCATCCTGCAGTTGTTGCGTATGAAAAAAGAGGTAACAAGCACTTCAGACATATAAGATTTTTTGTGATGACTTTTCACAATTATTTTATCTTTGAATTTAACATTATCCATATATGCTTCAGGTTATGTGGGACACAATGATTTTATCTTTGAATTTAACATTATCCATATATGCTTCAGGTTATGTGGGACTGGTAAACCAGGCAATGACGTGTTACCTAAACAGCCTCCTGCAGACACTCTATATGACACCAGAGTTTCGCAATGCTCTTTACCAGTGGGAATTTTTAGGTTCTGAGGAAGAGGCTTCAAAAAATATTCCATGTCAGTTGCAAAGACTTTTTCTCCTACTGCAGGTGAGAGTGTGTGTGTGTGTGTTATAAGGAATATAACAGTAATCTTTTATATGTATGTAGATTGATAAAAAGCTGTTTCAACCCATAGGGTATCTCTGAACAGTCTTCTTAACATATACCTTGTTAGGGTGGGTGAAATCAAACACTTAGTTGTGGTCCACAGTGGCAGTACAGCATTGAGATAAGAAGACAGTTAACCCTTTTATTATGCATTCTTTGTGAAGCGTTAGTAGGTCCTTATGCAAAAAAAATCCCATACAGAATTTCTCTTTTTTATCATATATTTTTTTAAGAAAATACCCAAAAAGTGTACTTTCCTCCGTGTGTGTGTGTGTGTGTGTGCGTGTAAAGATTCACCAAGACTATGCTTGGCATGGGCTCTTGTCAATGATAACCCATTCTCGGTTATTCCATTGGAGGTTAGATGTGTGTGTCTAGGATGCCATTACTGGCACAGGGTGGCCCATGTGTAACTGTAGTTTAGTGGGCTTTTGGATGGATGTGTATGATGGGTAAATTGAGATGAATTTCTTCTGTATTGATGTGAGAAAGTGTACTTTATACCTTGGTTGGAGGCATGGATCATCTTTATTCATGTAAGTATATGATTTGATTTTTCTCTTAAGTGTGATTTCATTCCTCATATACCTAAACATATCATAAACATAATTTTTTTTTTTACCAGACATGATTTTATGCTCCCAATACGTATCTGAATTTTTTTACCTATGTATCTTCTATATTTTATGCAAATTATTTAAAGAATTATTGTTTACACAGACAGAACATTATTTGAATGGAAAAATGGAAAGTGATCATATTTTCATTAAAAATATAAATAGATGTAAGGGAAATTGCTTCTTTTAATGTAGAAATGACCAGTATATGTAGTTGCTATGCAAAACCAGCTTCCTAACATAATGATGCATTTACACTTTCTGTAACGATTTATGGGTGACTGTGATGCTTGATATTATTTCTAGCTGTGCTCTTAGAGTATTACTTATTTTTGTGGCAAAGAAGGGGAGTCATACTTCTGGGAATTTAGATGAGGGTGCAAAGGTTTAGAGATATAAATGTGGCTTGGTGCCACATATTACATCTTGCTGCAAATATGGTTTGACTCAAGGAAAGGGTTGATAAACTATATATGTATTTCTCTTTCTTTTCATTGTTAATTTTCATCTTAAGGAACATCTCATTGAAGTATAGACCATGTATATAGCCTTATTACTGTGTTTTAATCATTCTTTGTACATATGGACAATATTCAAGTTATCTTTCTTATCTGAAGTACATTGGTACATGACAGTTTTGTGTAAGAATTAAGATAAGATGTCTTTATTGTCAAATTGCATACATGATACAAAGTAAAATTCTTTACGGCTAGAAGTTCAATTCAGGCTTAAAAAGTATAAGAATTATAAGATGAAATAGTGTGAAGTGCATGCATTCGTTGATATATTGGTGCGACTTTTAGAAATCAGTATAATGTTATCTTTTAGGATAACTGACTTTTCTCTTGCGGATATCTCACAGGGTTATGTGTAAATGTATCACCCTTTGATACAGATTGAAGTCCTGGAATTTTTGGTTTTCATTCGAATCAGTGACATAAATAGATACAGGTACTTTTTAGTTAATTGAATACTTAGGGCAATGACTATTCAGATTAATCAAATGGCTGTTTCTCTGCAAAATGTTTAAATTGAAGTTTTTTGGATGCCGATGTGATGCAGCATAGACATAGACTGGCAATAAGAAGCAGCAATGATAGCCTCACTCAAAGAATGTGTAGCATTAATAGGAGCAGGAAGAAATTTTGGTTCCTGCATATAGAGGGAATGCAACATGGATATAGACGGAAGGGTGGAGTGGTGATACCAGCACACAGAATGCATGCAGCAAAGTTTTGAAAGTTGGATGGCACACTAATAGAAATGTTGCAAAGTGACAAGTTCTCAGCATTTATCGTTCGAAATATGCCTTAATTTCATTGTTGAAGGCTACATATGCTGCTTTTCACACTTGTTATATATATGTTATCGATTCATTGTTACATCTTTATTCAAGACTACAAACAAAAGTGCAGTAGAGACTACGAACCTCACCAAGAGCTTTGGGTGGGACAGCAGCGAGGCATGGCAACAGCATGATATTCAGGAATTGTGCAGAGTGATGTTTGATGCCCTTGAACAGTGCTTCAAGAATACCCACCAGTCCAACCTCATCAATAATCTTTATGAAGGTCAGTGTATATATATATTCTCTTTTTTCACTTGTAAAACCCCATAGTAATGATAGATAGATGTCATGAAAAGCATTTTTAGAAACATTTTTGTACTGAATCTGCCTTTAACATAGTGGAAATTCTGTTAAGATTTTGAATGTATTTCGTCAGAGTAGCTACCCATGCAGTTAACAAGTTTGATTTGTCTATGTATGGAGTATTTCTCATATATCTGAGGTTCATTTTTCATATTCTTCACACTTCTCCACTTGAGTCTTTTTCTCATTTTGCAACACTGCTCTTGTTTCTCTGTCTCTACATCACTGATACGTCTTTGGTTTCTGGTCTGAAGATTTCACAGTTTGCCTTCTCCTCTAGCAAAGTCACAAAGTATCCAGTAGATCATTCCGTTCAACAGATATTGTGTGAGCATTGGCAAGTAGAGGATTGCCCGTTTGATGTCTGCTTTTTTCACACCTAAGCTGTGGAACACTCATGTTTTTTTGACTTGCAACCTGCTTTTGTTTCAGAGACAAATCTTTCATTTTTCTCCCCAATAGACTTATCCTTGATGTTGGGCTTTGTCACCATACAAAACAGTTACAGGAAGGGAGTTTCTACATTCAGTTTGCCCCGTCTTGTAAATTTCCTTTAGAATCAGATAATTTCTTGATTTATGTAAGCTCTCTGCTTCCAGTCTTTATTCCTTTCTTGCTTTATCCACCACACTGATAATTTGCAAGTTTTCTCTCATATCTTTTCTAACTATTTTTGCCTATTTTTTATCATATGTTCTTGTGGATTGATGGTAGATTCCTGCTTATTTTGAAGAAGTGGTTGAGACTGTCTTTATCACAATGATTCAGAAATATGAAAGTTACAATCATTTCTCCTCCCTTTCTTCTTTCTTCTGATATGAATAATACCATGGTTGCTGTTTTCACTATGTAGCTGAGGTCTTTTACTTCAGAAACTTTTTTGCATGTATTTTGGCATTATCACATTATTGCATGGTGAAGAAAACATCTTGCCCTTGCGCTTGAATTTAGTTTGACGTTGATTGTAAATGACATATACCCCCTTACATTTTTCTGAATCTGGTGCCCTGATTAGAGTCTAGGTTACCCGAAAATCCCTTTCCCATGGAGATTGCTGTAAATTGTTTGCGGTAAGGTGAGTAATAACCTGGATTCATTATTCTGTGTCCCGTCATAATTTATTACTTTACATATGGTTAGGATTAAATTTATCAGTCATGTATCTAGATGGAGATGAGCCCATTTGCATCAGGGAAAATTCAGGTTAACTAATTTTCAGGGATAGGTTGGTAGTAGGAACACCCCATATAAGTCAAAAAGTATTGCTTAAGGGGTGATTAAGGTATAGTATGTATGTCCAGTTTAGGCTAAGAATGTTCATTTTTTCAGGGAAGATGAAGGACTATGTAAAGTGCCTAGACTGCAAAACTGAGGGAGCCAGAGAAGATACGTATTTGGATATACCTCTTCCAATTAGACCATTTGGCTCTAGTTCAGCATACAGAAGTGTGGTAAGTGAATGTGTTATTAGTGTTTGTACAGAAGGTTGGTTGTAAATTTTGCTTCTCTGATTGAAAACTTTTATTATACCTTTGCCAGTAATTGTGTAGCAGATTTTTGAATATGTAAGAAACTGCAGTGAGAACTTAATTCTGTTAAATGCCCATTTTACCTCATAATTTGCCTTCTCTCCCATTTAGCGTTTGTTGCTGACTACCAGTTATTCAGTGAGTGTTAATGAAGATTGCTTCATGACTTACACAGTTTAACTAGTGATGAATGATTTATCTACATTTTCATTGTTAGATTATTTTTGTTTTGTTCTGCAGGAAGAAGCTCTGAAGGCCTTTGTGGAGCCGGAGCTTCTCACAGGGAATAACAAATACAAATGCTCAAAATGTGATGCTTTGTGTGATGCTCACAAAGGTCTCAAGTTCATCCGCTTCCCGTACCTGCTCACCATACATCTCATGCGTTTTGACTTTGATTATCAGACATTACACAGAATAAAACTGAATGATAAGTAAGTAATTTAGTCTTTCCTCTAGGCATTGGGTTTTGACTTTCTCGGTTATCCAGTAACACAAAACTTACCCTGTTATTTGTTATTATGATCTGATAATATGATTTCTTGCCATTGAAAAATAACTGACGAAGAGTTCTCAAATGTTTAGAGTTTTGCGCCACTAACTCCCTTAACAAATTCTTTTTCATCTTACTGTCTTTCCATGTGTTTCTGTGTGTGAATATATTCTTATTCCCAAATTTATCCACCAGTTGTATTCTACCCAAAAAAATTTGTGCGTGAAATCACTTAAGGTACATTTGCTTGGCAGTTTTGTTTTGTATGGGCAGATGTGCTTCATCATGGAAAAGTTAGACTATCTTTTTATTAATTTCTTAACTTAGTTTCCATTCATAGTGTGTGGATCAATTATATGGTGGCATGAATCTTTCTTAGATATTAGTTTTGCAAAAATGGGGCCTCAACTCTAACCCTGCATACTAGTTAAGGTCTGGCATGTCCAGTTCCTGCAGGTAGACCTCTGCCCTGCTGCCCAAACTACCCCAGCAAAATATGTACTTTATTTCAACACTCATTTGTTGGCCAGCTAGTTATGTACTTAGGACTGATTTTCATTATTTACATCATATTTTTATTAGGTGGTGTACTATTAATACTTAGTTTATTGCTTTTGTTAGAGTCACCTTCCCCAACATCTTGGACTTGAATAGCTTCGTTGAAAGTGCAACAAAAGAAAATGGAACTTCAACAAATGTCATCACACCAGACAAATCCTCAGCAGACAAAGTTGATGATGCGTCCACAACAGACTCGGGCTCAGCCCTGGATGTAGAAGACAATTCTGTAGAGAACACTTCAAATTCCCAGCCTGAGTCTGACAATCAGGTATATACTTAAAATCTTCAGTTTGTTCTTATTTTGCTCTTACAATCAGGTAATATACATTTTAGTGTTTTCTGCATACCCAATTCGACATGATAAATGTACTTGTAGATCATGTATTTGAAATATTAAGAAAAACTATATTTAGGTTTGGTCACCATATGTGAGGGAAAAATTTGAAAGAAGAAAGCTAGCTCGGCTGCATGGCATGAAAATTCTGTCACTTACTTATCTCCAGAAACATGCTGTGGCTGTTTTTCATTTCAATCTCATGACAGGTTATCCAACAGTCTGTTTGTTTTCTCTGGTGTCACAGTTTACACACAACCTTCAGTTGGATGGCCACGTAATTATAATGGTGGTTTTAGTGGTACTGAAGAGAACAGAATGTTTCCCATAACTTTCTAGTGATGGATAAGACTTCTTTGGGATGTTGTTGGAATAGTAAATCTGCTGGATATTTAGATAGAGGTAGAAAAATTTAGCACATCAATTAACGGCCATTTTTTCTTAAGAGAGCATTGATTGATGTAAGTTGCCATTTAATGGTAGATGATATACTTGATATTCTTTGATGTGTGTAGATGCATGTAATATAAATCTCTAATATGAAGAGGCAGATATTTAGTATTTCAACTTGAGGAATCGTAAATATACACAGCAGATTTTAGTTTTGATACTCAGATGTTAGAGTTGATTTTTAGTGTAAATAATGAAAGTTTTGCATTTATATTTAAGTATTATAGAAGTGAATAATGTTACGGTATGAATCATACCCAAAACTATTTCAGTATTTATATGTAAAAGACTATAATTTAACTAATTTTATCTCCATCTCCAGGATGAGGATGAAGGTATAGATGTGAGTAGTATGTATAATGAAAAGAACAAGACTTGGCTGACAAATGGCCCGTATGTCTACGAGCTTTTCTCAATCATGGTTCATTCAGGCAGTGCATCAGGTGGCCATTATTATGCATACATTAAGGACTTTGCAACAGAAGAATGGTTTTGCTTCAATGACCAAAGTGTGACCAAGGTATGTAATATATTTGACCAAGATATGAGAAAAGAGATTTCTTTGATGAAATGATAAGGGCAAGATGATAACTCAGCATTGTTTTGGTTTATGAGAGCAGCCTGTTGAAGTTGAAGAGTTAGTTTAAATTCACCACATGCCATTATACATGTACTGTGTAATATGTTACAATAGAGTAAGAAAAATACAATACATTAGTATTTTTGATGATTAGTTTGGAGGAAATGTATTGCTTTGGGTACCTGGGAGTGGACATAACAGCAGATAGAACTGTGAGGGCTGAGACATAGAATGTGAAAAGGGGATAAAGTCTTGGGTGCATTGAGGATTTTTTGGAATGACCCGACAAGCACTAAACTGTCGCATTCCATTTCAGTCTTAAATACTATGCTACCAGACATACACCCATGTGTAACCACACTTCTTATACACTCATTAGCTAAACAGTGGCCCAAACATCACCCATCCGTGCAACATCACAAACACCAATTCATCGTATTCTGAGACCCTTCCTGCCTGTGATGCAACAGCCTCAGCAAAGACGCTGATTACTTACTGTTCAGTTGACTTGCTCTCTCCTTACTCATTTACATCAGTGCAATTTATGACCTGTGTTGATTCAGCTGTACATATGTAGTAATATCTATATTAAGTAGGCATCGTATAAGCAAACTGTTCTATCCCAGACTCCTGGCTCTAGTTTGGAGATTTTTCTGCGGCCATTAGTTTAAGGTGGAGAGGTAGCCTTTTCTTATGGTTTACTGCTGTTTAATGTTTTTGAATCTGATTTTACCTGACAGTAGGATATGCAGAATGTTACTGAGCTTTTTGTCATGGGTCAAAAAATATTTATTTATGAACCTTACCAGGGAGGGAGAGTGGGATCAGATGAATGTTTAGGGAAGGACTTCACAATGGATGCATGTGTGGATTGTATCATTTTTCTTTCTTCATACAGATAACATACGATGACATCAAAAAGACATATGGGGGCAACGCCTCACGAGGAGGTTACTACTCCAGCTGGAGTTCTAGTGCAAATGCTTACATGCTCATGTACAGACAAATTGCCAAGGATAAGAATGTTTATGCCTTCACCAGGGAGCATCTCCCACAACATATCAAGGTCAGTTGGTCATATGTAGTTTCCAGACTAGACACATGTCATGTGATTAATTATATACACCAGGGCATGTGAAGCATCTGGGGTAAACCATGGAAAGTTTTGTGGGGCCTGGATGTGGAAAGGGAGCTGTGGTTT
>JAUTXX010304069.1:0-13857 GCA_032273605.1 Panulirus laevicauda | reverse complement strand
ACACTTACCTCTCACACACACACACACACACACACACACACACACCATCTAGCAGGACATGAGCTGCAGGAATCCGTGTGTTGGAGACACTTGGGAGCCAACATCGTCCCTAACCCGTCGCTAGAGTTCCACCTTTTTTGGAGAACATTCAAGGAGACCAACTGTCTGCAGGCAGATATTAGAATTGCATATAAGTTCACCAATAAAGAAATATTAATAAAAAACACCGTTCACGTCCTGCATTAGGTCAGAACACGAACGTGCTTCTTAAGTTTGATCCCCGCAGCTAGAGAAGCACAAAAAGCTGAAGGAGAAGGTCTAAAAGAGGGCTACCAAGTTGATACCAGAATCAAGAGAAAGCCTCAGATATATCCCCCACCATAGAACTCTTGAGAGAAGAGTAAGGCGTGACCTGATCACAACCTCAAAATCAGACTGATGATGCAAAAGCGGTGAAGAGTTTCTGATAGGATGTGGGGCATAGAGCAACCAAAGGACATAACGTGAAATATCGCGAGGAACTTGTCAGAAAAGATGTGAAGAGGTACTTTTATGGTGTAACAGTGGTGGATGAGTGGAATAAAATGACCGAGGAAATAGTAAATGCAGACAGAATACGGTGGTAGTTTGAAAAGTTGTGCGGTAACAGAGAAGGATTACGAGATGTAGCCCCACAGTGTAAAACTCCCTCGCCGTACACTGCAAATAGTTAATCACATTCCTAAACTGTGTAAAATATTTGCCATAAGAGAGGGACCCATACCATTGTGTGCTTGCTGAAGCTAAAATGATGGGAAAAGTTCGAAATGCTTGACAGGAACGTACACAAGCTGCAGCAGATTTAAACTTGGAAGATGTTAAGCCTTCGTGATGGGAAAGGGTTGGTAGAGAGTACATCACTTGAGGTAAAAAGTTGACATGGAAATCATCCCTGACTCTTTTACTTACCCCCAAGTTTCTCTCTCTCTCTCTCTCTCTCTCTCTCTCTCTCTCTCTCTCTCTCTCTCTCTCTCTCTCACCTAAAGTGTCACCCCTCTTTCCCCTCCTACACTCACCCCCATCATAATCCCTCTACTGTACTCTCACCTTCAACTTCTCAGAGCCCCTCCTCCGCTATCATTTGTTTACATGGTTTCACCTGGGAGTTAAGCGGTGGTTTTGCACTACACGTTCACAGGTTCGAGCCCTTACGAAAACGACACTCCTCACGGACGGGGAAGTTCCTCTACACACCGCCCCGTGACCCTGGCGTAAATTTGCATCCGAGTTCGTCCAGGGAGGGAAGTCACAGGTCTCGAGCGGCGCTGGTGTTGGTAACCTGCTGCTGCCGTGGTAGCGAGAGGGTTGCGGCTCCTCCTTCACCCCTGGCTTCATGCACCATCATGACACGCCTGCCATATCACCCATCATTATAATTTCCTAAGCAAACATTTTCGTGCTTTTCAACATTACTGTCAACATTATGCGAGACTCAAGTCTCATGTTTCCTCATGAATAATTCAAGCTTTCGTGTCTCTAATGACTATCTTGCCTTGCCCAAGATTCACTAAAGTTCATATATTTTTGTCTAGTTTCCGGAGGTATCAGCACCCTCTTGACACCCCTGTATTCTGGCACACCAAAATCGGAGCCACCTTGGTTTAGTTAAAGGAACGTTATGTTTACTGTGCATAGTTAGTGAACCAGATAATATGTTTATCACAGTATTCCGTCAGCGGTGTAATACTGTATTATTTAGCCATGCAAGACTGTATTCTGCATCTAGGATGGAAATATATTCACCTACACCTCGAAGCTTTGCAACTACTATTTCATGTCTCTCCCAGTAACTGTTACCTGGCAATTTACAGACATGTTTTTTCACTTCCTCCAAAGTTCGTAAGTACTTTTCCTCTCTCTCTCTCTCTCTCTCTCTCTCTCTCTCTCTCTCTCTCTCTCTCTCTCTCTATACATCTCTCCTTTTTCGAACCTCTTTGGATTTCAGCTAAGGCCCGGCCTTGATGCGAACTTTCGTCCGTGAGTGCGAGCCTCCACTGGAGTTGTTGACAAAAGTCAGTACAGTCTCGTTGAAGAAATTTTGACCCCCAAAGGAGTCCATCATTTCTCTGATACTGGAAGCAGTGCAGCCTTGGAGCTGCAAGAGCACTTGGAAAAGGGATCCTGAACTTACACCAAGACCTTTTCAAGAGAGAGGTCCCGGGGTAAATTTAGGTGGATAGATAGATAACATCGTCGGCGATATTAGTTTTATTATTCCATCAGTACAGCCTTCTCCAAAACATTGCTGTGACTCCTGCAAACACTTCGCCTAGCATTCCTAACGTTGGCTGAACATTGTTGTAACTCCAGCAAACACTTCGCCTGGCGCTCCTGACGTTGGCTTAGTGTTATAGTTTACCTAATGGACCTAATGGAAGACACTTGTGAATGTGAGCCCTCTGGCTGGTTCAGTGTTTTTCCCCCGGCGAGGGATAAGTGCACGTATCACCGTCTACCGCATTCTACGACGGAAACGTGGGCTATCTTGGCAAAGGTAGTGTCTCGCACATTTGGGCTGGCAAAGGATCGGTCGTAATGATGTAACCCTGAGGACCTTACACAAACATTTCAAGCTTCGAGAATTACATAATATTCTATAAATTTATTTTGCAGCTAATGCAGAGAATGTGAATTTCCAACTTATGAGTGTGTAGTTGACAGTTGAAAGTGATTTTAGATTTATTTTTTCGATTAATATTTTTTTTATAGCTTCATTCATGGCACCCTCTAATAAAATAGCCTTTGGCTTCGAAAGTTGCCTCGTACATTATTGAAGTACTAATTATGAAGACAACTGCATATGTAACCTATGACCTTCAACTCATGTTATGTAAATGATTTTATAAGATAGATTTATTAGTATCATCTTGAATAATGGTGAGTCAGGATGGCGTTGACTCTTTATCATCTTACAAAAAAAAGAATAATTACCCTAAATGACCACTTCTTGAATTAGAACTATCACCACCGACACCGAAATTAGCTCGCCGTCTCTTGCCGGTGGAGGCTGAGGATTGCAGGGTTATAAAACAAGAGCAAATTCATCTTAAATCCTTCTTCTTTCCATTTTGGTAACAAAGAATTTCCTGGCTTTCCACTAGTGACGTGAATCCAATGTTCTCTGGTGTGGTCTTTTCTTTTCTCCATAGCACCGCCTTCACTGTCGTAAGTTGCAAGTGGAACATTATGAACATGGGTGAGGTGCTAACAGAAAAACTTGGATCGGCGTTTGACCCGGATGCACTGCACACAGTCCACTAAATTGTTGGTCTCCTTGTATCTTCGAGCTCATGTTACATACATCGTTACCTCCCTGCTCGTTCAACCCCAGAAGACACGGTTGGGTTACATTATCCATATTTAAACGAAATCCGAATGGAAGGTCTTCCGCTGAGTGTTCCAAAGTCTTGACATTTCTGACGCGTTACCTTTAGTGTAATGATAGTTGCTATGTGGATGGTGGTCGACCACGTTCGGGATCGAGGAGTTCACACAACTGTGAATAGCTGTGCGGCGAAATGACGGACAACGTAGAGATAGGCCTCCTACACTATGTCAGCAGTACTGTAAAAGTACCATGAAAACAATAATAAATGGGTGATCGTTTTAGGACTATTTACCATGATTTGGTTAAAAGAAAAAAAAAGTTCTTTGTTTAGATAAATTCTCAATCATTTTCACCTCAGGGTATCATTACTGCCGAACACTTTTCATTAACTTTAACAATTAACTCGTTAAGAAATAAAAAAAAATAAAGCTTTCTTGACGCTCGATGCTAATATGAAGGTCGACCATGTGAAACCGGTAGTTACTGTGCAAGGAAGCAGGCCTAAAGACCTTCATACTTTGGGTCGCTAGCCGTTTAACCTAACAAACAGGTCAATAAATTGCATTGTCTTTTACACATTACATGCAGCATCATGTGCTGTAGAAAATGCTAATGCAATATCATTTGCAGTTGGCAGCAGTGATGCAGCTTCAAGTACATTTGGCAGTAGAGTTGCAGCAGTGTAATAAATTACTAATGCAGCATCCCATGCAGGAGAGAGTACTGATGCAGTACCACATAGTAGACTACAAATGGAACACTATGTACAGTAAACAGCATTGATGCTGCATCATTTCCAGTAGACATTACTAATGCATAGTATGCAGTTGAGAGTACTAGTGCAGCATGTCCAAGAGCATTGCCGATGCATTACCATCTGTAGTAAACACTACTGGTAAAGCACCATCTGTAATAATAGTACTGATGCAACTATCATGTCCAGAGGACAGTACTGATGTAGCATCTTCAGCAGAGTACTGATGCAGTAGCATCTGCAGTAGACATTACTGTTGCAGTATCATGTGTAATTAATTACTGTTGTAGCATAAATGTTGCAAATATTCTTGTTGACTCATAACAGAGATAGATCTCTGAATCATCTTGCTCTCAGATTTTCCACCTTAAAAAGACAAAAATAAGTTTTGGCCTTTACAGGTAAAATATAGGAGAGGTTTCCACCAAACAAAAAAATCCCAGAGGAAGACATTGTTTTTGTTTTATTTACAAGTACATACATGCCTATTAACATTATCTCCTATAGCAATTTCAAAAAGCTGGGCAAATTACCACGTCATAAAATCCATTCAAATTATACTGGATTCCACTTGTATTCAAAGATTCAACAGGACTGCCAGACCTATATTCTAATACAAAACTTACAAAGCAAAACAAACTAACACCATTTGTAAAGCTGCTGAGTAAATATACATATCTTGATAAAAGAACAAAGCATAGTGAGAAATGGGATACAAAAAACCAATTATATTATTTCCAGAATTAAATTGCACATATCTAATGAAAGGATAACAGCAGCAATTATTATTCAATATATTTTGCTGATCTTAAATACAGCAATATGGACTCATTACAGTCAGCACCCACAGTTCACTCTGTCAGTACAACATCAAGTAAGATAAGAAAACAACGTAAAGATAAAGCAAAAGAATTTAGTTTATCTCACATTTTACACCAAAATGACACAGTTTCCAAACAATTACCAACATGCAGATTTTCTGTGCTATTAGTAATGTTTGGTTTCAACACATGCTGATGACACAGTACTGAATTTTTCATAGATTTCACTTGGTTTGAATGTGAGGATATGGTTGGTTTACATGGTATAAAAATATAAAACTGCAAAATATTTCCGAATTGACAAGTTAGGCCATTTATCAAAAAGAAAGAGTAAATCAAAATCACTTTTATATTTCTAATACTACTTAAGACTTGGTAAATTATATGCACCACTTTCATGCATTTTGTACTGGATACACCAATATTTTCAAGGGCCACTACTTTCTGATCAGACTTATATTTAAGACTATACTGTATTACTAAATAATTATGGACAAAAAAAATAAATGATGGCTGTTTTAACAACAGAATAACACAGCACAAAAACTTTTTTTCAATGGTTAGCAAAGCTAAAATAAAACAAAAGGTTCTAACCTGAGAGCTGGACTCCTTTAGGGTTAGGACAAACAAATTGGTGTAATTGCTTACTTTTCACTTTCAAGTACACTTTCATTAGACCCTTGCATATGGCTGTTTTTATTTAAAGGATTTTATTGGCGCACCTTTCATGATTAATACTGGAACTTCTCCTTTAAAATAATAATTAACAACCAGGAATGTTCAATAATCAATTAGTATTCATTAATAACCACAACTCCACACTAGTTTTATCATAGGATTACCTATTCTGATGCATAAAGTTTAACCTGGGAAAGGTGCCTTCACAAGATCAGTTTAATCTACACACATGGAAACAAACCATGCAATACTTCTTTGTATTCTTTCTGATATGTTTGCAAGATTCCAGGATATGACATGTTCTTAAAATTTCCAAAAATAAATCTCAACCAATCTGGGAGGGAAATAAATTTGGGTATTATTCATCTGATGATAAATTTCAACCATTCTTTAAAAAAATGTGTAGTTATTCTTACCTGATTATCATCAAATGCAATCCCCACGGTATCTGGCTAGCCTCTACAGCATTTATATAATGCGCCTCCTTCCATAACACAGCAAAGCAGTTATTTCTAGGCTTCCATACATCATAGTTTAGCCCTGCACATTCCTTTTTCATATAACTATTCAATAAGCCATTTAAAAAACTGCCAACTTTGATAAGGCCCTTACAAACCTTTTGATGACCTTGGTAGTGATACAATTATTAATCATAAAGTCCAGATTTGATAAAGTACATGCTTACATACAATTCTGGTTTCTAAATAGTACATTTTTGTCATTCTCTAGTATCATCAAATAAAACCTTTCTTCCTAAAGTTAAAAATGTGAAAATTGGTGGTTGCAGATAGCTGTATTGACATGTCAACTTAAACTTAATCTAATCATTAAACATAATGAGTTTCTTCCACAGAATTTTGATCGCAATGACAAACACCACTGTTTTTTCTTTCTCCCCCACAAATTGTGTACAGTAGTGAAAGCAATGTTTCATCCCTTGAAACTGATATCGTGATTCCACTAAACAAAGATTCATAATTAGGGCCTTTTGTTTTACATGCTATTGGTGAGGGAATAAATGAAGAACTTGGAAGGTAAACTGGGTGAAACACAAAAGATGGGCTTTCAGCAGTTTCATAATTCAGGATCTGCTAATATAAGGTCTGCCACATGCGAGAAGACCATTTATCAAATCACATGAATGACGAGCATACAGGGCTTGAGTACATTTCTAAATCTTTGTGGATGACCTCCCAAGCATAGAGTTGATGACAGCAGTGTGACATCAGTAAATGTACCTGTGCACACACAACCAGCTGGGCAGATTTTATTTCATATGTATATATATATTCTTATTTTTCTCAACATTTCATATATATCCATCTATCTTTACCAGTTTTTACTTTCATCTCTTATGTGTACTTGCTGAGGAATCCCTCATGATCATTGCACATTCAAGCTTGTTACTGTAAACTAACTGAGCCCATTTTACTTAAGTGATAGCCAAACCAATATACATAATTATTGAACGGGGGTTCTGTGTTGCAGTTAGGTCTTCAACACTTGTAAATGTGGACATGGTCAGTTTCAAAGCTGTATGGGAGAATATTCTGGACGTATCACCTTGGTCAAACTGCAGAAAAAGGCATGCATTTAAGGATATTAAAGTAACATTCTTATCAAAACAGCGTCGGAGTTTTTGTTCTTATAATTTGAAAATGCAAGCCCTGCTTGTAACCTGCAACACATTCCCTGACACTGTCTTCACTAAATGCCTGACTTTTTAGGCAAGCCTTTTTATTCATGTAGGCTTACTTTCATATGGAACAATTCCATTATTTTTTCTAAAGGTGCAAGCAATTGGCAATTGTTCTGAATTGCATTACTGATCCATATTATAATATTTTCAATCAAATGTTTAATCACTGGAAGGTCTTTTGTGATTATCTCTCAACTGTTAATCCATTGGCCTATGTTCAATCCCTGTTATGAACTGACAATGAACTGACAGTGTACAGTGTAGATAAATGGGTACCAACTTTGGTTGGAGTAAAGTACAACAGCTGTGACAATCCTAGCCACCGAAAAGCTTGAAATTCAACTATTTAACTGAGGGGTGTAAATGTTAAGGGGCATGGTTCTTACTGACAGGCCTACAAGTCTATCAAAGGCTGGTACTTTACTTTTTTAAATATGGTGACCATTTAACTTAAGGTTCAAACATAACTAAAAGGATAAAAACAAGAATATAGTACACTGCAAAATGGAACAAGTTTTTATGTTATATAAGGGAATTCAATGCAAACAATGGAAAGAAATCAATCATACAAAAAAGGCCAATGAAAGCACTGCTTTTTCAACACTTCATAATCAAATCTTGTTTGCATTAAAGACAACTGTTCCACTGCCAGCAACAATATAATAAACTAAGATGAAGTAAACATAGAAAGTGAAATCTTTATTACCGCAATTTTTTTTAAATGTCAAGGTTAGAATTAGTTCAGAAGTCAATCTAGCTGACAACTTCTCTCGTTCTGAATTCACTGATTAGTGGAAAGGTGGCAAGAGATCACCTTTTTCGAGTTAAAAAATCTCCGCTATTATTTTCTGAATTTTACTTTTCTAGAGAAATAAAACTAGGCAAAAAAATAGAAAAACAGAAGAAAAGCAATACCTTTTAAAAAACAATAATGTTCAGTGATAACTTCTATACACAAAAGATTTTCATTACAAAGATGATAAGTCTTCATTATGGCTACTTTCATACACTGTGGAATAAGGGGGAAAATTCAAACTGTATTCTTCATAAAACCTCTGAGGAAGTAATCTCAGTGCAACATAGGAAACAAATTCACCATCAAATTTTCATTACTTACAGAAAAAAATATGCTTCTCTACAGAATTTAAAAATAATGGTGTTATAATAAAACCTCATAAGCCATTACACTATTTTCATCTTATATAACCAGGCCCACAACAGCTTCATTTAACCCACCTAAAATATATTATCATTTAGATTTCACTAATATCTGAACTTGTATGAGATGTAGCATATAACCTATATATATTCTAAGCAATACCTAGTGCCAGGTATGTCTTGAAAACTCATGTTTCACTGAATCCCACAAACACTTTTGGCATGTAATGGTCTTCCATCAAATATCACATTTCAAAACTGTATTGTTCCATCATGCTTTAATCAAGGTCATCACCACCACTCTGACTGGGAGGTCCTCCAGGGAAGCTATCCATATTAGGAAATCCCCCCATCCCACCAGGCATACCTCCACAACTACCACCACCTAATTTTGAGACCAATTTGTTAATAACAGATGCAACTTTGGGGTTAGATTGATACTTGAAGATGTTAGATGGATTGGAAGAGACATCCTGGAATGCAGCAGCAACCTCTGGGTCCTATAAAAGAAGGAACATGTGATACAAATACCAGGGTAGACAAATGAAAAGACAAGGATATATTAAAAAATGCATTACACATGAGAGGTAGAGACTGAGCATGAACGAACATGGCCTTTTTTTGTCTTCCTAACGTGTCCTCGCTGGAGGGGGGATGCTATTTCATGTGTGGTGGGGTGGTGACAGGAATGGATGAAGGCAGCAAGTATGAATATGTACATGTGTATATATGTATATGTCTGTGTATGTATATATTGAAATGTGTATGTATGTATATGTGCGTGTATGGGCGTTTATTTATATACATGTGTATGTGGGTGGGTTGGGCCATTCATTGTTTGTTTCCTTGTGCTAACTTGCTGATGTGGGAGATGGTGATTGAGTATAATATAATAAAAAAAAAATCAAAATATTAAAAAAGTCATGAGGGCTGTGTGATGCTCTCTGGTTATTCAATCTATTTATATTTGGGGAGGTGAGAACGGTGAATGAGAAGGATTTGAGGATAAAGGTAGGTCTGCAGTTTGTTTGGGGTGGTGGAGCCAGGTAGGAGAGTTAGTTACTATTTGCCAAAGACAGCGCTGACAGAAGATTCAGGTGAGAAACTGTATTTGGTTTGGGATTGTGAGTGAAAACAGAAAATAAATGTGCATAAAAGCAGGTCTTATTAGATTTACCATAAAATAGAGGCAGGTTATTTGGACCATGGGTTGTAATGAAGAGAGCTTGGAAGTAAAATGTTTTAGATACCTGGGAGTGACACAAAGAATGAACTGAAAAGTGACCCTTATGGTGGTTGAAGGGGTGAAAGTCCCAAGCACACTGAGGAATATATGAAGAGAGAGAGAGAGAGAGAGAGAGAGAGAGAGAGAGAGAGAGAGATTACCATCTGTCAGGGAAAAGATGGGTATAACTGATGTCACAAGAGTCCTGATGGTGTTATGTGGCTGCAAGGTGTGGATTCTACAAAAAAAAACAAAAAAAAAACAGAAGAGGTTAAAAGTGTTGGAAATGAAGTATTTGAAAACAATATGCAGTGTCAGGAAGGTTGATCAAGTAAGAAATAGGGTACAAGAGAGTAGTGCCAAAAAAAAGAGTATGTATGAGTACTGAAAAGGGTGTGCCAAAACATTTGCCCCTATAGAGAGGGTGACCAAGATATCTATGTCAGAAATGGAGAGAACAATGAAAAGGGAAACCATGGAGGGTGCAAGGGACAGAGCAATTTGAGGCAATCTGATATACAAGGGACATGATGTCAAAGGGCTGAACCAAGGCATATGAAGCAGTCAGGGTAAACCATAGCAAGGTATACAAGGCCTGGTTGTGCATAGTGGCTCTGGTTTTGGTGCATTATACATGAAAGCTTCAGAGTGAATGTGAGTGTATGAAGCCATTTCTTAATTTTTTTCCTTTCATTATGTAACTGGCACTGGAAAACAAGAATGGAAAATGGAGGCATGACGTACGCTATGAGGAGGGCAAACTAGGCAGATATGAATACAACACAAGTTACAGACAAGTATCATCCATGGTATATCCCTAAAAACTGTGCACAACTAGCCTCATTCTTACTTAAAGGTTACTAAGGCCTCTAAGCTGTTCTCATTAAACAATGATGGCAACAAAAGTTAATGAGTATCATGGTAACCGACTAGTTTTCAAGTGCAATGGCATTACCTATATACATCAAGAGAACATAAGTTATAGTATCTTAGACCTAAGAGTAATTCACTTAAGTGTCACAAACTAACAGATAATATTGATAACCAAATATTAAACTCACCTGCATTGCTGCCAAAATTTCTGGGTCTTTGAACAAGTTTCCTATACCCGCCATATCGTCAGGACCACCACCTCCCATGAAAAATGAGGATCCTTGCGATTTCTCCTGCTCAGCTTGTGCCTGAAATTTTTTTAAAACATAAAATATATTTTGTGTTGTTTTCCTGAACAATACTTCATATGCCCAACAACAAAGCACCATACATTAAATGATGCATAACAGACACGAATAATTTTACCAGGTTGAGCTGATTACCTTTTAATTTTGAAAACTGCATTTAACCATAATAAACTAAAGGAGATATGATTTTAGAATACATGAAAATATACCACACACAGAATGTCACTGGGCAATACGATTGCCTTCAAGAAAGGTCAAAGATGACAGATAAAAGTAAAACATTATAAAAAGACACACCTT
Organism: Panulirus laevicauda; assembly: GCA_032273605.1. Classification (NCBI taxonomy): domain Eukaryota; kingdom Metazoa; phylum Arthropoda; class Malacostraca; order Decapoda; family Palinuridae; genus Panulirus; species Panulirus laevicauda. Next base: position 2,674 of record JAUTXX010304069.1, on the reverse strand, counting down.
CCGTGCTTCCTCCTGAGCTTTATGTACACGTTCCCTTTTTTCTCTCATCTCCTTATCCTTTCGCTGACGTTCATATTTCCGGTTGTGCTCTTCCAGTTTTGTGGCCTAAAAAAAAAACTTGTAAACCACTGAGGCTAATATGAGTCATAGGGGATACTACAGCATTTAGTAATGTGTGGAAAGAGAGGTCACTATCAGGGAGGGCAAAAAATGGGTGTGACTGAAGGTATGGTAGTCCTGACTGTGCTGAATAGATGTACAGTGTGGGCTATGGATAAGAATGTATGGAAGAGATATAATGTGTTGGAAATTAAATATTCGAAGATGGTATGTGGTGTGAGGGGGATGATGACTAAGTGATGGGGTGGAGAGACGTGGTGGTGGAAGAAGTATGGCTGAGAGACTTGTGGGGGGGTGGTTTGAGGACGTGGAGAGAGGCTGACATAGGAAATGTGTGTCTGAAGTGAAGGGAACAACAATAAGGGGAGACCAAACATAAATCCTCTTTCTCAACCTTTCTTCACTCATTCTCTCAATATGTCCAAACCATTTCAATACACTCTTCTCCTCTCTCAACCACACTTTTTATTTCCACATATCTCTCTCACCCTTTCATTACTTAATCAAACCACCTCACACCATATATTATCCTCAGTACCAACTTGACATTTTCCTCCTTAGCAAAGCAACATCTGAAACAAACAACTGAGCCTTGGAGTAGAAATCCTCACCTGTACCTTCTACTCTTCCTACTTTTAGGAAGTGAAGTGGATGGGACTGGAGCATAATTCAACTCTGTCTCATAGCAAAGTATCCCATATTTTCCCAAAGGAAGTTTAAGTTACTACCTGGTGACAATGACATCATCTAGTAGTGTTATCTGTGAGCAGATGTTGCTATAAAAAGATCCTTTTGAATATCTCGTGGCAGAGTGCCCATACAATCACATTTAATTTCCTAATGCCCACACAAGGACCTTGAAAGTTGAAATGACAGCACTGTCATTGGAAGTGATAACAACAGCATCGCAAGTGAAAACCTAGCACTAGGCATTTACACAATGAATATTTAATCTGAAGACATCAGAAATTACATCAACAGATATGAATGAGTGAACTTACAAATGGACAGTTTTTTTTTTTTCTTACTGCACTGTATATTTCTACCAAATTGAGGCTGTGACTCAAAATTTTCATTATTCAAAACTATCCACATAAATGTCAACAGATGTAAAATAATACCAGACTCACCAAAGGTCAGTGTTGGTGATGAAGACATCTTTTAGCAATTTTACAAGTACTGAATATAGTTTAAGAAATACTTACATTTGGCTGCACCTCTTTTAGCCACTCATCTGATTGTTCATCGAAATCTAGTTTACAGGCCAGCCTCAGATCCTTTGCTGCTTCCAACCAGTTGCCCAATAGCCTATCAAAATTTAAAAGATATATAATGCACTTAAATGGGAAAAAGATATAGCATTACCAAAATATGACTCCCCTATAAGGAGAAATCTCAATTAAAAAATATGATTTATGAAAATGTTCAAACAATTTCAACAAATGATAAAGCAATGTGACACTACAGCAACAATCTGAATTTACGAATGTTTTACGTATCACAGAGAAGAATTACAGCATCAAAAATTCTGAACATCCACAGGCTAATGTATTTCAACAGACTACCAGACCTACATTTTTGTTCATATCTTGATCTATATCCATTTACTTTTAGCCAAACTACTTGAGTAACAAGTAGTCTTAAAAAAATCCAGTGATTGTCGAATAAGATTTTCAAACATTAGGTTTTACTTCAGAAACATATCCTATTACTCGTTTATGGTAGAGATGCTGTATGAAGAGGACCTTATTACAGTCTCTAAAGTCAGCTGAACATGATCAGCCACCTCATTTACCATATGTTATTGGGAGTGGACAGATGCACCTTTTGCTCTGTGTCCTGTTTAATGATAGCTATTTCTGTTCTGGGTAATATGTTTCCTCTACAATTAACTAAAAATGGATCCTTGTGCTTAGTGATATTTTTGCTATATCTGTCCTGGGTAATATTTTTCCTCTACCATTAACTAATCATGGGTCCTAGGAAGCTGTACAAGAAAGAACATGCCTATATTCTTGCTAAGTAGCAAGAAAATATGTCTGCAAGCAAGATATTTTTAGATGTAAAACAAGGTCAAGTCCATCATCCACACATTTGTTTAGGCTTCCTTTTAGATTCATCTTTCCCTGAAAAGCTGGGTCTTGTCCATCTTGGAAGACCAGTGGGGCAACTGTCAACCTGATAAGGATATGCCTTTCAACATCTCACACTTCTTCAGGTTATTTCACTCAAATCTACCACAGGCACACAGTCATCAACAAAAAAACAAATTCACCTCCCAGGCTCCCTAACCCTTGACAGACTGCAGACCTGCTCCTCGATCCAAGACCCTTCCATTAACCTCCCTCATCACCCAACCTATAATCAAATTAAACAGCCATAGTGATATTAAACAACCGTGCTACAAACCCACCTTCACCTGGAACCACTGAAGGTCAGTGAAATAAAAAGTTTACTATTACCTGTGTGCTCGTCCTCTGTACTTGTAAGCTGCTGCTGAGTCGGGATTAAATTTGAGAGCTTCGTCACAGTCCCTGATAACTGCCTTTACTCT
>JAUTXX010303850.1:0-13858 GCA_032273605.1 Panulirus laevicauda | reverse complement strand
CGTAATTACTGCACGCGCGTTATCCGTGCGGCAAAGCGTTCCTTTATTCAAAGGAAGTGCGATATCCTCTCCGTGTCATCCACTGACAGGTCTTTCTGATCTTTAGCTTAGGGAATCTCTAACAAAATCTGCCGCTTTACCTTTCCTTCACTTTTCCGTTCTGACGGTACTGTAGGTGTCTCTGCTGTAGACAAAGCAACTCTCTTTGGTTCCCGTTTCTCCTTTAACTCCACCTTGGATGACTCTAACATTCCTTCACTCCCTGATGCTCTTCTTACTAATCATATGTCCCTTTCTGCAATTTCTCTTCGGACTGTCCGAAAAGCGTTTCTTTCTCTGGACACAAGCAAGGCTTATGGTCTTGGTGACATCCAAACCCGTGTCCTGAACGAGTGTGCCTCTGAACTTGCACCTGTGCTTGCTCGTCTGTTCCATTTCTGTTTAAAACCAAAAGGTTTCCCTCTCCTTGGAAGCATGCATTGATACATACAGAAGGGTGACCATTCTGATCCCTCAACCTATCGTCCTATTGCTTTGGCATCAACCATTTCCAAAGTCTTTGAATCCCTCCTCAACTCCAAAATCCTAAACACCTCGAAAATTCCAGACTTCTCACTGATCACCAGCATAGCTTCTGTAAGGCGAGATCCACTGGTGATATTCTTTCCTATCTTACTATGCTTGGTCATCATCCCAGAAATATTTGTGGACTCGTGTGTAGTTGCCTTTGACGTATCCAAAGCTTTTGACAGGATGTGGCATCGGAGTCTCATATCTAAGCTTCCCTCTTTTGGCCTCCTTCCCTCACTTTGCACCTTCAACTCTAGCTTCCTCTCCTGCAGATCTGTGGTTGTTGATGGATCAGCCTCCCCCTTATTTTCTATCAACAGCGGTGTCCCTCAGTGTTCTGTCCTGTCCCCTACATTTTTTCAGTGATTTCCTCTCCTCCACAAATAATCAAATGCACTCATACATTGAAAACTCAACACTGCATTCATCCACATCCTTCAATTCTGTTCCTTCTTCTCTCACTCGATCTGCATCTCGTCTTGATACAGCTTCCTCAACAGACTCAGACTTGGGCAGGATAGCTCAGTGGGGTAAACGAACTTTAGTTAAGTTTAATGGCACCAAGACTCAGTTTCTATCCATCTCTCTATAAAAAACACAACTTTCGTCCCTTCTTTTTTGACGGTTCTGTAATTCCACCTCTTGACTCAATAAACATACTCTTTCTTGGGAACCCCACACTACGGGAATAGCTAAGCCTACCTCTAAGAAACTAGGTGTTCTGTTTAGATGTCAAAGCTTCTTATCTTCTGAACAGTTGCTCCGTTTATAAAAAAGGAATACTCCATCCTTGTATGGAGTACTGCTCTCACATCTGGAGTGGTTCTAGGTTTATATCCTTACTTGACAGAGTTGACTCGAAAGCGGTCAAACTTATAAACTGTCCCAGGCTACCTTCCAAACTTGATCCTCTTGCCTTACGCCGCAACTTTGGTTCACTTTCCCTCTTCTATAGGTGCTACTTTGGTTTTTTGCTCACGAGAGCTAGCTGCTTGTGTGCTCCTAGAACTTTCGCCCCTTCCCCCACTCTGTGACTCAGTTCCGCTTCCATGTTTCCATCCGCTGCCAAATCCACTCCCAGATATCTAAAACACTTCACTTCCTCCAGTTTTTCTCCATTCAAACTTACCTCCCAACTGACTTGTCCCTCAACCCTACTGTACCTAATAACCTTGCTCTTATTCACATTTATATATGGCAAGGCAAAAAATGTGCAGGTAGTAACACTGTGAGCGAGAAATTGCCTTCGATTGACCTGTATCACTTTCAGATGATGCTAAAATACAGTGTTGAACATTTCAAGAAGCTTGGCATTAATTTGAATTATATGTCAGAGCACAAATTTTATTGCTTTGGGTCCTTTATTATACTACTATTTGTTTCTGTATTTGATAAATTATACAAGAGAATTTTAAGTCCAACTGTAATTCTTCTTTCAAGCCATGAATGCTAATTTTTTTTATATTTTCAGAATGGCCTTATCGATGAAACCACTACCAAGTTGGGACTTCAAAATCTTCTCCGCGTTACCACAAGTAATTCTGACCGATACTACTTGACACGAAAATGCTGCTATGTCTTCCATTGTCTAAACCTTCGAACAAGATTTAACTATCCAGATATACCCAATCAGGTAAAGTTATTTTCAATATAGCAGCAATACAGTTATTAATCAATAATTTGTAAGACTTTTCTTCATGTTTTCTAAGATTTTCCTTCTGCTTTTTCAATTAAGCATGAAGTGGTATGGATGGTAAATGTGTATATTCTGTTATTGTGTAAATTTCTGGTTGAGAACATGTATGCTCAGTGATCTTTCATGAGCCATTGTGCTTGTGTCACCTAATCCACTGAAGATGATAGAATTTAAACCAGTTTTCATGTTGCAAATACAGTATATATCTAATGGATGTGACTGATTTACCCTCACATTAAGCCTTTTTTGTGTTGTGCACATCAATGTAATGTTATGTAGAAGGTTGCTGTGAATGTCCACAAACTTGATATCCTGTCTAATGACTCCTTGACTTTTCCTTGAGGGGAGGGAACCATCAGTATATCTGTCCTGTGTTCATCAAAGAACGTTGCTGCGGATATTCATTGATTGATGTGTAATGTTATGGTTATGATTGGATGACTGCAGCTATAATTGGTACAAATGTGAATATATTTGGTGAATTATTTATAGCTTAAGTAGTTTGAATTTTAGTCATTACATTGAGACCATAAGTGCCTAGACTTATGTTTTTCATGTAAATGTTCATCTCTAAATTTATATCCATCAATAGCTGATCATACAAGATGAACGAGTAGCAACAGCAAGGGAGATGCTAGTGACAGAAGAGGTAGAAGAGAGAGGATTGAATACAGATGACAAGAAGGCATACTCATCCATTTTAGCTAAGCACACTGCCAGAGCTCATAAATTGCTAAATGACATGAAGGCTGCTTTATCCAGTACACTGATAAGGTAAGGGTATCTAAATCAAAGACTGCCAAATTAATTCTTCAAATTTCCTGAATCACAGCTTCAGGTCTTAAGCTTTAATCTTAGTGAAATTAATTGTTAACTACTCTGCTGAACACAGATTTTCTCAGTTTTACCACAGGGGATTCATCACAGACACGCATTCAACATATCACAAGATCCCTCTTGCCCAAGGTGCAATTTCCATTCTGAAGATACTGAATACTTACACTTTAGTTGTCCTACACTCACTTCTTGGGGTGTACACATAACATCACTGCACATCAAGATTTATGGTCGTGATGTTGGCTTCCTATGTGCTGCAGAAGCCCAATAGAAGGGAATATTATTTTTTTTTCATATAGATTTCCCATTTCCCATAATAGTGAGGAACTGCCAGGAACAGATGAAGAAATGGTCCCATTCATTCACATCCTCTCTGCATCTCATGTTTAATGTACCAAAACCACGGACTCTTATGTTTATTAATTTCATTATCTACTCGAGACATATAGAGCTCCGGCTGCTAATCACTGGTATATTTTGTGGTTTCAGAATAACAGGTTATGTGTTGTTCAAGGTGTTTAGCAACCTTTTGATGTCAGTAACAATACATGGAGGTCAGCAAGAAGTGATTGACAGAGCAGCAAAGAGGGACATACCAATTATATACGTTCCCTTGCATCGCTCACATGTTGACTACCTGTTTGTCACATGGGTCCTCTTCAACCGGCAGATCCCAGCACCTATTGTTGCTGCGGGTGACAATCTTCGTATTCCAGTTTTTGGGTAGGTTTATGATAATTTCATATCTGTAGCAATTAGTATTTCTGTATGTATATGTGAGATTACTGTTTGTGCTATACGAAGAGAGTTTCATGCTTTTGTTGCTGCATCTCTTAACCTTGTATGTGTGCACCATGTCTACTCCTATGCATGTAGACACACATACACACACCTCAGCCTAAGCCAAATACCCATTAATTGACCAGCATCTTTTACATAGGAATTGTCACTTCCTTTTTCACCTTTTATTTTATCTGCAGTAGGTTGTTGGATATTGTTTGAACAAGTAAAAGGTGTTCAGATGTGTTAGGATTAAACTTGTAATGAGTTTTTATATAATTAATATATCTACAGAGTTTTTAGGAAATAAATTTTTAACTGCACTTAAACATTGTTGAAGGCATTTCACAAAGTAGAATCCCCTAGAAAATGGGAATGATATCAATGACTTTAGTATTTTTCATTCAAAGCTCAAAAGTTCATCACTAACCTTTAAGTATATTATTGGCTTTTCAGAGAAAAATGTTGAGAATTACCGTGACATGTTTTTTTTTTTTAACAACAGATGGTTACTACGAGGACTTGGAGGTTTCTTTATCAAACGTCGTTTGGAAAGTTGCAAGAATCGCAAGGATATCCTTTACCGCTCAGTGCTCCAGACATATGTAAACCATGCACTGCAGTCTGGCTACAACTTGGAGTTCTTCATTGAAGGTGGCCGGACTCGGACAGGCAAACCATGCATGCCTAAAGGTAATATTTTATTGATGTTTTAATGACTGTCATGTGAATATAAAATCAAAGGGACAGTGAGTTGTTTGTGTAAAAAATAAAGACGTTTTAGGGTGAAATAGCTCTTAGAAATGTGACCTTGAATGAGAAACTTGAGCCTCAGATTTTTATGCATTTTATGTTGTGTACGTGTTCTTAACGAGCTAAGAATCAAATTAATTTTGTATTTAAAAGAATGAACAATGAATGATTGATGCAGGGGAAAATATTTGTACCAAAATTTGACATAGAGTGCTTTTAATATTGTCTTTTGGAAAAACACCTCATTACCTTCAGTCCTTTGCAACATCACTAGACTTCTCTCACCTAAACCACTCCATAAATACTTTTCTACTGTCTTGTAAATAAGTATTAGTACAGCTAGTCTTCAAGTCTTAGGTGGCTGTTCTAACCTTTCCAGTATCATTTTATTGCTTTAAATTGTATCAGCACCATAGTCCTTGAAGCTTTTGTAAGGTCCAATTTCTGAAGCTGAGTACAGTACCTTGTTACTGCATGAGGAGGTTGAAAATCATAATGCAATGATATAACTGCATGAGGAAGTTAAAAATCATAATTCAGATATATTGATGATATCTGCCTTGTCTTAATTACTCCTCCTTGGTAAAATTACCATGTGTGATTTAGAGTATCATTGTTCAGATACTGATATGGCATGTTCACCCAGCGGTTTACACTCAAGATATTATGTCAGTACAAACCAGTTATGATATAAAAAACAAATGATAATCATTGTAATTTTATTATTTTGTAGGTGGTTTATTGAGTGTTATTGTAGATGCATACTCCAATGGCACTTTGGATGATGCCCTGATTGTCCCCATTGCCATCAACTACGACAGATTGTTGGATGGAAACTTTATCAGGGAGCAAATGGGTCAAAGCAAGGTAGGTGTATAATTTTTTCTCAACATATTAGCTGCAGATGCTAATTTACATATTATTTTTTTAATTTTCAAATAGGAAACACTAATAGTTTGTACTATATATATATATTTTTTTTTAAAGGCAACACTTCAAAGATATGCCCCAGTCATGACCATTTTGAAGACAGGAGAAATGTGAAGTTATGAGAAAAAGAATATAAAAGAAATGTTTGAGATCCTCATACATTTGTAGACCTGACTGTCATTAAACTAGGATTGGTATTAGGACTTGTTTGAGAAAGGACTTAACCAGTTGTTACATCTATCCACTACCATACAGTGTACATTATACACTGTTCTCCTTAATAGTGTCCATGGAAAAAACAGATTTGATAACTTGTCATGGATAAAGAAAATGAAGACTTTTGCATAGAGCACTTGGCAATAGCAGGCAAGTGCTTGCCTGTGCAATTGTTTGTTAGTGAGTTTTGGCATCCACTAAGGCATATGCTGTATTTTGTCCAAAAAAATAAATTAATAGTGTACATAGAATGGAGAAAAAGTTTCAGAAACTATAAACAGCAGTGCGAATGATCAGTCGCTGACAAGTGCGGTGTCCAAGTTAGTCTGATGCATGTGACAATATATACAGTGTTCACATAGCTTGCAATTTTATGTAATGTTACGTATAACCTCCTGAGACCATCCTACTCTGATTAAAAAGTATCAACTGTGTCTTGTGTTGCTGAAAGGAGGAACTGGAGAAATTGTTTCATGGGAAATTTATGACATTGTAAGGCTTTTTGATGCTACTCAGTTTAGTGTTGATATAGCCTGAGCTCTTGGCTTGCTTGCTATAGGAAGAATAATTCATATGCATGCATATAAAGTGATGCAGTATGCCTCCAATGTGACACCTTTAGGTGGAACAAAGATCACTTGAACCACAGTTACAGCTATGGACAAAATGAAGCATTTGTTGAATATTGATTGAAGTTCAGAATCAGCTTAACATACTTGTACTTTGCTGTGTTTTTACTTCATAAAATTATTCTAAGGTGAATTATTTATTCAAATACTTTTATTAACAATGTACCGTTATTGTACTTTATGTGTTTCTTGCAATTCTATTTGTATTTTTATGTGAAAATTAGGTTTAGAAGTCTTCTCTAGTAATCTAATCTCCTTTTATACCATTGAATCTTATGGGAAAATGGTTTCCACTGGCCATTGTTTGTGTAAATTGCATTTTTAAGGTTGCATTTCTGATTTAAAGCTGTGGATACTGGGCTAGGAATGTTTGTAGCGAGATCTGATTTTTTCATTACAGTATTTTAAAGTGACTGGTAATTTATTGAATAGTTTTGCTTTTAAGTTGTGGTATTCACTCATTTATTTAAGTTTCTTAGAAATGTTTCTGCAGTTCTTTGATATTTTCTTTACTGATGAAGGTTAAAGGATGCCTAGACTTAGTTTCATCTTTTGATGCTGTACACCATCATACCAATTTGCTTTTCATACCTGAATGGTATCTTGCCAGACAATGATTAGCCTTGAGGATTTCTCTGTACTCTAACATAATACTAGGAATTAGCCAAAATTATGAAGCTGATTTGTGTTTGGTGTTCCAAAGTAGGCACAGCACAGACATATTCCTGTCTAGATAACATACTGTTTCTGAACACATGCATAGAAGTAGATTTTGCTTCCCATCTTTTGAAATATATAAACCTAAAGACTTGGATATACTTTGTTAAGTTGTACTTATAAGTGGTGATATAAATTATATAGAAATTTGAAGATCTTTTAAGAGTCCATAGATTTAAGAGGGCTTAGGCATTGTACTAAGTATCTATATCCATATTGTTTTGTTATATTATCTACATAGTTAGTCATTATTTCTATCAGTCTAGAAGGGCAATTTTCAGTACTTTTAACTACATTACAATGTCTGTGTATAGAAGTCAGGCTTTTGGAGTTGGCACTTATTAAGACATAGACAGTAGAGAAATATGGCTCTCAGTTTTTAAAGTTTGCCTGATCTTCCTCTTCTTCCAGTGAACACTTTATGCATATTAAAAGCATTTTTTTTTTCAGATTCCAGAAACGTTCTGGGGAGCAGTGAGAGCCATAATAAAGGTGCTGTCTACCAACTATGGTCATGCCAGGATTGACTTTGGACAGCCTTTTAGCCTAAGAGAATTTGTCCAAAACAGTAAAGGTGGTGCATCCCGCTTCACTTTGGGTCAGCCTCAAAGTGAAACAATACGATGCACTCCACCTCTCTCCCCTACCCCTGCGACTAGTGACTCACAATCATTAGCACCACTTCCTCAAGCTATTTCCACTCCTCTAGTCACAGAAAAGGGCCATCAGCGTTCTTTGTCCAATCCAGCATCTAATAATCACTTAACACTAAAAAGAACATTGTCCAATCCCTCCAGTGCTATCAATGCTGTAAATCGTACAAGTTCCAGCCTTCATGGAGCACGAAGTAATTCTTCTCTCTTTGGAAGTGAAGTGACAGATGAATATAGATCTGTTGTGAAGTCACTAGCATCTCATATTGTTTATGGTAAGTAACCACGTTCATAGCATAATAAATAATGAATTATGTAGTTTTGCTACCATGGCAAGGGATTTTAAAGGTACATGTAAATTTTCATTTATTGTTATATCTTGTTTTGTTTTGCTGAGCATTTCTTCATTTTACCTTCCTGTTTGTGTTGAAGAAAGGCTTCATTTGTACTTTTCCATTCTCCAGCTGTCATGTAAGTAATAAAAGGGGTAAGAGAGATGGTAATTAAAAAGAGTTTGGTTGAGAGAGCAGAAGAGGATGTGTTAAAGTGGTTTAGACATGGAAAGAATGAATGAGGAAAGGTTAACAAAGAAGATATGTGTGTCATAGGTGGAGGAAACAAGGAGAAGCGGGAGACTAGATTGGGGGTGGAAGGATGGAGTGAAAAAGATTTTGAGTGATCAGGGCCTGAACATGCGGGAGGGTGAGAGGCATGTAAGGAATAGAGTGAATTGGAATAATGTGGTGTAATGGGGACAATGTGCTGTCGGTGGACTGAAGCGGAGCGTGTGAAATATCTGGGGTAAACCATGGAAAGGTCTGTGGGACCTGGATGTTGATAGGGAGTTGTGGCTTTGATACATTACATATTACAGCTAGAGACTGAAAGTGAACAAATGTGGCCTTTTTTGTCTGTTATCCTGGCAGTACCTTGCTGGCACTGGGTGGCAGTGCTGTTATCTGTAGGGTGGGGTTAGATGGGGCATGACTTTAAATGCAGAAAATTTGGAAAAAATGAAGTGTTTTAGATACCTAGGAGTGGGCATGGTAGTTAATGGAACCATGGAAACATAAGTGAGTCTTAAGTTGGATAAAGGTTCTTGAGCATTGAGGAATGTGTGGAAAGAGAGGTCATTATCAGGGAGGGCAAAAGTGGATGTTTGAAAGCAAAGTAGTCCCAGTGATGCTGTTTGGATGCAAGGCATAGGCTGTAGATGACGATGTGCAGAGTAGGATCGATGTGTTTGAAATGAAATGGTTGAGGACTCTATTTGGTGTGAGGTAGTTTGATTAAGTAATAAAAAGGGTAAAAGAGAGGTGGGGTAATAAGAAGAGTATGGTTGAGAGAGCTGAAGAGGATGTGTTGAAATGCTGATTAATCCATAAATATTTATTGTATTTTGTGCATACCTGAATTTGATCCTTAAAGATTAAAAATTGAAAGAAATCAATTTAGTTGGTAAAATAAGAAATTGAAATATTAGGTAATCCCAGCCATTAGTTAATCTATGGTATTTTTAGGATTTAACAGGTACATGTTTATAGAACTTTGCCCACTATGTCAGTCAGTGATATGATAGGATTTGGAAATTGAGTGGGAAAAATAATTTAATCAGGAGTGGCACCTTTTGTATATTTTAAGGTCAGTTGTAGTGTAAAACAATGTCAATGATGTATAGAGATTATCAAGAAAAAATTTCCTTTTACATGGTCATTATAGACAGATGCAGTACAGTGATGCTTTGCATATCATGACTGTTAACTGTTTTGTATATGCTACTGTATGGACCAGGTTCCAAGACTAAACAAATACACTAACTCCAAGTAATCAGTAATATGATACCACTGAAAGCAGTAAGTATTACGGGAAGTATTAAAACAGTTTGAATTTATGGAATATGTTAGTAAATCTAGTATTATTAGTTTTAAGGTTTTTAAAGATTTTCACTGAAGCCAACATATGCATTCTTGTTCTCTCCAACAGATGCTGAAAGATGTCAAGCTATCATGTCAACAAATGCTATAGCATGGCTGTTATCTTATGTGTACCGTGAAGGAACTCATTTTTCTACTCTTACCAAAGCACTTGATGCCCTACGAGATTCCCTGTGGACCCGAAAAAGAGACACAGGTTTCTCAGGCAGCTCTGAAGACGTTGTTATGCATGCTGTAAGTTATCACTGCTTTTTGGTTAACTTCATTTATCCCTAAGATTTACAGTATAATTATTAGTACAAAATTAAACTTGTAAGGGGAATGAACTTATTTATGCTAAAAAAAAGTTGAACTTTTAGCATAAAAGTTTATTGTATTTGACAAGCTTATAAGACAAATCTACCAAGATTTATTTAATGGGTAATTGGACCATAATTCCATTAGTTTAAACTTCCTGAATGGTGCGTCTCCCATTCTTGTAACAGCCTGTGGGCAAGACAATCTCCAGTGGGTCAGAACAGTTGGATCCATGTCATCATTACGAGGTCATGGGCTATCAGCTCATTTAAATCCTCTGCCAAGAACCCTTTATACAGTTGGGCATTGCATATTCGATAGCTGTAAGCAAATGATGAGCGTGAATGAATTGCTCTAATTTTGCCCGTATCACATACATGATTGTTTGTTGTAAATGTAAAGGAAGCTGTACTCTGATCTAAAAGGTGCTCCATTATAAATATTTATGTGAATTTGGAAGATTTTTTTGTATACATCAAATCTGGATCATTGTGAGCAGTTTGATTTGTATTTGTTTTGCAAACTACAGTCTTGGCAGCAGCAATATGGTTATAAAACTAGGTGTGTCCTGTTTTGACAAATCTTTCAAGATTATGCTCAGGCACTGGTGAGTTGCAGGAAGCTTTGGTTAGCCGAGTTGTGATGAGAATGTATTGTATGTGTCCTTTGAATTTACCATTCATTATCAGAAGGCGGGCTCAAGATTGAGCAGTTTGTCTCAACCAGTTTGATCTGTGAATGGATTCCTATTAAGAAATGAATAGAAAGCAGCTTTCACTTTTATGTCTCAGGCTGAGTTACTGATGATCAAGACCTCAATGAATTTCAAACTACTTTCTGATACTTTTCAACCTGGGCAGCGTATGGACACAGTAAAATAGATAGCGTTAAGTGTGTTGACTGTCATCTGTTTTTGTAACTGATGCTACATGTAATTCATGAAAACTATATTTTTAGCCGAGAAAGTCCTTAGGTCTACTTAATTAACTCGCTGAAGTTCATTGATTAAAAGTGCAGCTTATTTAGAAAAGAAATTGGTCCTTGGTCAGTTTTTTTTTTAATATGATATAGTTCTTTTAGACCTTTATTTGTAAACAGACCAAACCACTTTTTTTTCTTTTTATAGGTTTGGCATAAGGAAAATTATTGTACACTTGTTTGCGTGCCTAATGCTCTTTTGGTCATTAAATTCATGTTGAACGTTTCTGGTGTTAAAGCACATTAATCTTTCAGGCCTATTTTCTGCTGATGCCATATTAATCATGTGCATTGTAAAAAAGTATTATATTGTTTGTAAACACTGCGTGCAAGTTTTACCAGTCTGTGTACTGTAAGCACTCTTGGGACATCATTCACAGTGTTTTTATGCTTTTTAATTACTTGATAGACCAATAATCGTAGGTTGAACTACCGGTTTTGGAATGAGTACTTGATTATTAGAAGTAATTTTGCTCTTTGAATTATCAGTTACAATAATACATTCCTCCAGTTTTGGAACTGTTAGTCATATGCATTGTCATCAGTTTGGAATGTGAGTATAAGTTTACCTTATTTCTCTTTTCGTTCTGTTGCATGGGTTCATGGCCAGATTTTGCTGTGGAAAGGAAATTGTGTTTTATCAGTTTAAGAATTCTCCTGCTGATTTCCATTAGATGTACGTCATATCTGGTGACAAAATAATTCCCCATCATTTCCCTTCTTGAGATTGTAGCTTTGCTGGTGGTTTCTCTAGTTGAGGTTTTTTAATTTTTTTTCTTCCCAAATATTTGCTGTTTTGCTCATATAGATCCACTGAATGTAGGTGGGGTCTCCAGAATGGAAAGTTATTGAAAATTTCAAAAAAGTAATCATCAATTATCAGGAAGTATCACAAGTACATTTGCAGTTGATTAAAGTATTAATATGGGCATCGTCTTAAGTGTTTGTTACATAGGTTGGTCTTTGTTTCTAGAATCCTTCAGTTTCTTAATTTAATCTGAAACTTCATTAAAACTGAACTACAGAGAACCCCAGAGTCATCCTCCAAAGAAAAAAATGAGGTAGACATCACAGTCTCAAGCTGATACAAGCAGATCCAGTAAGCTAAGACACTGTCCCCATGAAAACATTTTTGTTTACACATTCATATCCAAGAGAATAACATATCTAAATATCATAGAACTAAACCTTTTTGTAGCTTTTTAAAAGTAGGATCTCATTTGGAATGTATGTAATAGCATATAACATAATTACTAAAGTCTTTATTTTTTTCAAGTGTAGTCAAATTCAAATCATTGAGCAATAGGGTATGATAATGATCTTTGCTTTATGGCACGTGCTCTTTGCAGCAATACTTTATGGTGCCAAGTAGATTTACTTATGTGGAACGAGGGCATTCATAGCTTTAATAACAATAGGGTACTCTACTCACTCTAGTCTTTTAATATCATTATATTTTACAGGTTAGATTGCTAGGAGTTGTATTGATAAGAACAGAAGAATCCCAAGAAAATGATAAAGCTGATTCTAAAACTGATGTTTTCATAGAACCAATCACTCTTCTTCCAAATGTCATTGAGCTCAATTATTATGCCAGTGCTCTTGCTCCTGTCTTTGCAGTTGATGCTATTGTTGGTAAGTTTGTTGTAGTATATTTTTTATTCAGGCTAACACATATCACAGAGAGCATATTCTTAGACCATATTTCATTATGACACTCTTGATAACCATATTTGTTGATGACTAAATCACTTTCAGAAATACCACACATCTTGCCATGTATGCCTGACAGTAGCCCTTTAGTACTTCATGTGCCTGGTAACAGAGCATTGTCAAAGAAAGGGCACATAACACAAACATCGTTTCACTAGTTTGATTTGTTCATAATTTTTAGAAAATTACTTTGTTGTTAATGATAATAACAAACTTATGGTTATATTTTTTAGAATATTTGAGATTATCGCTCACACAGAGTTTATAGTGGATATGAGGATGACTGCAGTGAAGGGTGCAAGGGTATAATAGCACACTTAGCAATGTTTTACAAGGTTGAGTTGTAAATAATTTTAATTGGAAAATTGATTTAGTTAATTGTCACAAATTTAGAGATTTTTAAAAAAAATATTTTACCCCTCTTATACCACATTGATCTAGTTCACTTTATCCCATGCATGCCTTTCATCCTCCTGAACATTCCTGCCCTAATATTCCAAAACCTTCACTCCATCCATCCATCTTCTCCACTTATGGCATAAAATTTTCCATGGTCAGTCTTTCTTTGCCCATCTTCTCCAAGTGTCCAAGCCTTTTCAACACACTCTTCTGACCCTGTTACTCATATTGCTCTTACTATCACATACACTTTCATTCCTTTTGCAGTCAACCCACCTTACATGTC
Organism: Panulirus laevicauda; assembly: GCA_032273605.1. Classification (NCBI taxonomy): domain Eukaryota; kingdom Metazoa; phylum Arthropoda; class Malacostraca; order Decapoda; family Palinuridae; genus Panulirus; species Panulirus laevicauda. The sequence goes on along the minus strand of JAUTXX010303850.1, from coordinate 470 downwards.
CTCAGGCATTGAATTTCCAACATGTCCACTCCTTCTTTCCATTTAAGGCCCAGGACACATTTTTACAACACTTTCAAGGCTGCTATACCATTAAACATTCTCATCATTGCCATAACAAACTGACCAGTGTTTCCATATGCTCCCTAATAGACCCAGGAACTAGCCACTTCTAGTCTATGATGTGCCTCAACCCTCTTGGTTTGTCTGCTGCCATGTCCACACCCAGGTACCTAAAGCACCCCACTTATACATATCCCACTTCCCTGACACCTCATTACTTCACTTTTGTTCATATTTACTCTCAACTTTCTCTGTCACTCATCCTTCCAAACTGTCATCAGCTTCTTGAGTTTCTCTTTGAAGTCTACCACTTGCGTTGTGACTTTGATAAACAGCAGTTAATTCATCTATTACATATTTGTGTGTGTATGAGTGAGTTGGGCCATTCTTTGTCTGTTTCCTTGCACTAT